>JASDQU010010864.1:188418-213215 GCA_032191745.1 Picea mariana | reverse complement strand
CGCCAAAGACTTGGAGTTATTTCTACTCCAAAAATGAATGCTTTTTGAATGCTTATCTTATATGTCTTAGATGTACACGAGGAAGCACCATAAGAGGATAGTCTTTCAGGGGGAGCAGCCCCGGATGGAAAGATACCTTTGCCGTTGATGACAAAGGGGGAGAGATTTATTAGATCTATGGCACTACTCATTATTGGATAATAATTCTACATTGATATAACATTTGAAGAAAAAGGATTAAAATTACATTATTACTGATTCACCCCCCCTCTCAGTAATCCAACAATGGGTTATGGGCCCACCACGCTTCGACAAGGACTAATAATGGTAAAAAACAAAAATGTCATGGGCCAACATGGTGTATAATGTGTAAAAAGGATGGAGAATTAGTAAACCATTTATTTGTACAATGTCCATATGAAAAAGAGGTATGGAATGAAGCAATATAATTGACACTTTTGGAATCAAAATTCACAATTTTGTTTTTTGAAATTGAGACTTTTGGAGTTTAAGATTCACACTTTTTGGATTCAAAATTACTCAAAATTCATACTTTTGGAATTGAAATTTACACTTTTGAAAACCAATATTCACAATTTCATCATCCAATTTTCCACTTTATAAAGACTTATTTCTTAAATACAACATGCATAAATATTACATCCCTAAGGCTCATGCATAAATATTAAATCCCTAAGGCTCATTACATCATGCTTAAATATTACATAATATAGGACAAGGCATAACTTATGCTTGAAGGCTTAATATCATGTTGATTTTGAGACTTGAATCCCAATGCAAGCTACACTAGTACATCACTTTTATGAATTTAATAAGACAACATTAAATTTTTAAATAGTGTCTTCTTACCATATCAAGATTTTTATGTATTAATGGATATATAATTAAACAATAGAACATCCAAAGACAAAGAATATTGTGTTTCTATAGGAAAATCCTTAGAACAAGGAAAAAACCACTTTGAAAGCTATCTCAATCCCAACAAAAACCATTAAAATTGTTTATTTCCACTAAATTGGAATTATTTTAATAAACCTCAAATCTAATTATTTTCACAAAGGTGAGATTTTTTAATAGACCTCAAACACTATCAATTTTCATGAGGACTTAGGTATTTTGTATATACCTCTCATGAGTTGGATATATGTCCTCATTCTCCTCATGTATTTTTACCCTAAAATCAATCTTACCCTACAATTTACCATAAAATTAAATTTTCACATCAAGTGGGGATTGAATTACACTCTTATGTGCCATAGATATTTCACAGTGGGTTCCAAATCCTCTCCTATGTCTCCTCTATCTCTTTAAAACTAGAAAGGTTCAATTATTATGTCTCCTCTATCATGGTTGTGCTACTCATCCTCATAGGTAGATGGGATCCATGATATGAAAATGTATCTTCCTCATACTCTCCTCCTCACAGAAACTTTCAGTGCAACTGGTACTGCAACTGGTGTTGCAACTGGTGCTGCAACTGACACTACAACCGATGCTACAACTAACACTACAACCAATGCTACAACTGACACTACAACTGATGCTGAAACTGGAACTATAACTGGTGCTGCAACTGACACTACAACTGCAACTGACACTGTAATTACATGCAAGGGATCTTCAATTTTTGAGGAATTACATGCAAGGTGTCTTCAATTTTTGAGGAATTACATGCAGGGAATATTCAATTTTTGAGGAATTACATGAAAAGGGCCACACTATTTCTAATTTTATTACTCTCCTTCTGCATTCTTAAAGGTAATATTCTAGCACTTTATAATTTTGAATATTTAATAATTTTGAATTGACCAATTTAGATCTAGTTTTATGAACAAAATTGTAAATAAGGCTTGGTAAATTTTATAATTCATCAAAAATATAGTTCCTTATTTGAATGGACAATGAAAGTAAACTAAACCAAATGATTCCAGAATCCTAGATATTCATAAATACGTGTACTTTCAATGCAAAATAAAAAATTCTGGAATGTATGTCACTTGTTTAAAGAAATCGTAATGGTATGCCATCTTCAATTATTCGTTCATGATTGGATTTTGAAATTTTCCATTTTCTAACTTTTGTTTTTTTTCTTGATTGAACTTCTATTAAATTTATGCCCGCTGCACATACCAAATGACTATATTGACAACTTATGACATCTGACTGATAGTCTTGAAAGTGAACATGACTATCAGTTTGATGAGTTTCTTGAAAAAAATAACCTTTCAATACGATGGATCCTCTTTCATATATAAAAACGTTATCATCAAAATCTTCTAATAACCTCATCTTTTGTTTTGTGCATCGAATCAAATAATATTTCACTTTTTCAGTGTTTTCTACCGGTGCAACCACGAGATAGACATCTTTTGCAAATAATTCGATATGTTCCAACAAGTATTTCGTGTTAGATTAGCACACATGCACGTGCCATTAAACTCATATACTATATATACATTTAATATATCCAATTTACAAGTACATCTACAAGTTGTTTACATATTTAAAAAATATATTTTCAAACAATTGAAACATAAAAATTACCTTCTCTAACAAGATCAGAAACTATGCCACCATCAACTTACACTATAGTTTCATTTGATTCCATCTCCTTTGAGCTTGCAAGTGGAATTTTCCCTTTTATATTAAGTTCGATATGTATCCAAGATTTAACATATTCCTCATTTTTGTTTTTGAAAATCTCTATGGGTTCTGTGTCCTCTATACAAACTGAACAAAAACAAGATTCATTTCTTCTATCAAATTCAAACACATTTTGATAGTGTTTTGTTTTAACTGAATGCAGTTTTCCTATCCCATGTGTTGTACCGGCTTCATATGGGATTGATCTATTTACATCTTGGTTTCCAATATACCAAAAAAACCTACTCAAGGCAAGAACTTGTTAACTTGAAATCTATCAAGAAAATGATTGAAGATCATATAAATTTGAACACGTGAGTAAAAATATCTTGTGTACATGTGTAACATGTATATATACACACCTGCGCACATCCCTTGACGAATTATTTTCATGGATTAGATCCAGTTTGCACCATTCAAAAACTTGATCAGAGAATTCAAATCGATTATCATGAGGGTTTGTCTGATACCTTCGAAGTGCTCGTTTTACACATGCCCCTGCACCGTTGTGCTCTCCTTTTCCATGACTAGTCTCAAAAAAATTCCAACAATGTGTAATGTTTGATTTCTTATGAAGACGACACAACCAATAGAATTATTGTGAAGATTTGAAATGACCCGCACATCCATATGAGCACATCCAATGTCAATCGAATTAGATCCCACATTCTTTTAGTGAATTATAAAATTTATCAAAACAATGTTGTACATAATGTGTATCATGTGCTCGATCATCACTTATATAAAAGTGGTATTCTTTAATAACATACCGATTGTCATTGGTGCTTTCTATGTTATCAAGAATCTGTTGATCATGTCTATATATAACGTGGAAAAATATAGCGATTTGATCAGAATGATAATATTCATTTTGTATTTCTTTTTGTGCAGCGAATGTGTAATTCCCTGCAAAATCAACTACAGACAAAATTGTCCCTAGTGGAAACATTTCACGAGATTGTTTGAATTGTAGGTCTTTCCATCAAACTCTATGTGAATTCTTGGTGTATTTATAAATTTCTTCCTCAAGCTTCTTCAAAAAATCTATCACACATATTTTATCCACTTTCAAATCAATCCTTTTGGAAATAACATTTGAAGAATTTGGAGCCATGCTGCTAATATATTCATATCTCTTCCAATTGACTATTATATTAGAAAATGATTGATCATTTATATCAATAGGATACTTTAAGTGAAACAAACTTAGATTTCCAAAACGATTACATTTCTTTCCACCAACACATTGTTTTTGGTAAAATAATTCATCACCTTCTCTTTCACATAGAATTTCAGATATAAAAGCATTGAATGTGGAAGGAGGAGGTAAACTTGGCCATAAAGTTTTACCAAAATCAAGAAAAGTGTCGTAATATAAGTCAAATTCCACGTGATAATGAAAACAACAAGTGTCACGAACAATGATGGGTATAACAAACCATGGTTTTTGTTGCACAAATGTATTGATGGAATTTTTAACTTCTTTGTGCTCTTCTTTGACTTATTGAACAATTCTATTTGTGTCATTGGCAATATATGTTTTGGATGTTCTTCATATTTTTTTCATGCTATTCTTCGTCACAACACATCCCTTGTATGTGGTGAAACACAATATTATGTCAACCAACAATTACGAGTCGATTCTTTAACATTTTCTGAAATTCTATCTTTGTAGGGTTGTCTAGAAATAATTGTCCAACAAGCAAGTTCATCATTTGCATCTATTTGCAATCGAAATTTTCTATGTTTGTACAATTTTTTTCTTGAGATTCCCATAGCTTTTTCCATGTGTTGTGTCAAACGATATTTTATATTGCTAGATGAAACAACTGTTGTTTGTATCACTCTACGTGCAACACTGACATCTTTTTTTTGAGATTTTTCAAAATCTTTGAATACACTAGTTATATTGTCAAATACATTCTGTTTCACCTTTGTATATTTTGTCGAATTTTGAATACCCAATAATGATGTAGTTTCTTTTAACTGTCTTGAATTTATTAGACATAGTAAAATTTGAGCTTGTATTGTTACTGATTCATCTTTGAAAAAAGTATTATACAAATTCTTAGCATGATATCTTATATAATGCTTAACTTCTTTCTTCCCAAATTTGTCAGTATCAACATTTTCTAATATTTCATCATCAATGTTGATAGATTCTCCTGCATATTTCAATTTAAAGTTTATATTAAAAAACAAAACCCAAACATAAATTCACTAAACTATATACAAGTGTTCATAGATTATATTATCTATATTTATGTGCATACCTATAGGTGATTCAACTTCTTCTTCAATTTCGGTTTCAACGACTTCATCGACGCTATGATGCAAATATATTTATGTTTTTTTGAAAAACATCAAATCCTAATTACAATCAACTATATTTAAAAAAATAATTTAAATAAATGAATTCTATACTTTTAATATAGACAATATGTACATGCATACCTGGTTGGATTTCTTTTTGTCGAAAATCTCTATTTACATCATCATCGTTTCTTTCTTCAATATTTTCACATTCTTGTTTATTTCTTCAATATTTTCACATTCTCGTTTCTTTCTCCAATAATGCTCTTTCCTTTGTTCATTATGGCGAGTTTCATATCAAGTGAGATCAAATTTTCTCTTGCGCAAACTTTTGTTTCCCATGAGTATAGTTATCTATAAAATGTTTTAAAAAATTCAACATTTCAGAATAGTCTCAGAAAAACTTCATTGTCACAAAAATTATTAAAAAATAATATCAATAATTTTATGTTAAACAAAGCCTTCACCTTGAAAAAATGTTAAACAAATCCTTCACCTTGAAAATAATGTTCAAGTAAGTTTTCACCTTGAAAAAATTTTCAACAAAGACTTCAAAATATAAATTGTTATTCCAATAAAAACTTGAACGTCAAAAATATAATTTTGTTTTTGCATTCAAAACATCAGCCACCTTTTTCAAAACA
The DNA here is from genome assembly GCA_032191745.1 of Picea mariana. Classification (NCBI taxonomy): domain Eukaryota; kingdom Viridiplantae; phylum Streptophyta; class Pinopsida; order Pinales; family Pinaceae; genus Picea; species Picea mariana. Next base: position 207,594 of record JASDQU010010864.1, on the reverse strand, counting down.
ACGAAAAATATGATTGAAACATTTTCTTAGGGGCTCCACATATGCAAAACCATGAAACAAGAGAGTGACTTGTGTTAAATTGGTTCAACTGAAAGCGTATTTATAAGATTTGGCACCAACTTAAATGAAACAATGTGTCCCTTCATTTTTTCTTGGCCGATGGAATTCTCTCACCCACCTTTCTACTGAAAAAATAATGTTCAGCCGAAAAGTGAGGAATCCATTTATTTTCTACGGATTCCGTTAGAAAACTATATTTCGTCCGAACAAAATATTTTTCGGTCGAAAACCTGCAAATAGGACTATTTGCAGGAACCTGAGAATTCCCTCCATCTTACTTGAACTTTGGAGGTTGCAGACTCTCGTAAAAACTCATAATTTAGTTTCAAAATTGATACCATCATTTGCAAAATTGAAGCTACTTTCAATGGATATAATTTGTTTTCATTTTCATTGTTTTTATCTAATTTTATTTAATTTTATAAAAAAATCACTGCCTAATATTTTCAGGTGACATTTTGATTCAGTGAAATGGAATATCCATATCTCTAAAAATACACAGTGGAAAATTTATATTCAAAATCCTTAAACTGCTCTCTTCAAAAGGGTATTTTTAGATTTTACTTTTAAGTAAAAATTAAGATATATACAAGGTGGGGGAAAACATGTGTATAAAATATGCAACTTTTTCATCCTGGTCAACTTCAAAAAATTCTCCCCCGGACGGGGTTCCACGTCGAGGAGGAAGGACACGTGGAACCGAGCTGGGTAGAGCCATAATTAATGGCCACCGGCTCCCATCTCCTCACCATTAAGATGGGAGTGAGCCCGAGAAACCTACACCAGTGGACGAAGCCTCTCACGTGAGTGAAGAGGATGGCAGATTAGTGCACTAAGGAATTAGCCTTAATGGCTAAGGCTGTCATGGTCACCTTCATCCTTATCARTCACCCGGAGGGATATGAGCTGCATTTGGAAATTGAAAGGCCGAAGGCTGAACCTTCAGAGCGTTGGAGCAGGAACACTCATCCAATCARCATTTTGGTTATAGCTCTGCTTCTCCACATGCCGAGAGCAAGGGGTTGGCCTCGTAGAGGTGCAGTGTGGTATGCAGCTGACTCCCGAAGGAAGCGGCATAAGAAGTTCGAAAAGCACTGGTGTTGGCATACACTCGCAGAACCAGGAAGCCTAGGAGAACCAAAACGCCTCCCATGGCGTATGTGGAGGAGTTTGTTCCAGACAAACCCATCAAGGTGCCTCCAGAACATCTCCTCTTCACTTTCCCAAATAATTGGGATGTCCACACCTGTTTCACGAATGATGCCATGCCTCAGGCTCTAGGAATGACACACAATTGTCAAGAAAATGACTCAGCAGAGGTGTACACAACCTGCTATGTTGAGGAATAATTACAGGGAAACACCGACGAAAAGGAAAATTCAAGAAGCAACGAACCTTCAGGGGAAGCGGCAGAGCAGGATAGGTTGCAAGTATAGCAAGGAGAAATGTGGTGGTGCAATTGAAGACAAGGAGAAGGTTGAAGACAAGGAGTGCAATGCACAGGACCAACCTCCATTCCTCCACCCAGAGCATCTGAAATTGATTTTTGAAACATGTAACATGGTGGAAGACCAAATCCACAGGGCCATCTGAATCAGTCAATGCCTGGACATGATGTATGCAGCTTACTCCATCACGTCTCCAAGACGACAATGCCCTACGTGTGCTCATGCCTACACGATTCTAGTTAGAATGAGAAAGAATGACAAAGACGATGAGTACACCGAGTAAAAGGATTTGTCAATGATCATAGTTAGAAATTCTCTTTTGTTTCAAACCAGAGCTTTAGCTCAGTTAGACTATAGTTATGTTTCCAGTAGTAAATTAGGGAACATACTTAAACTAATGGTGGCCATGCGTCCTGGTTTCCAAGGCGGATGGCAACCTGGCTATTTTGGTTTGAAAACAAGTGGCATGGAATGACCAGATGTCTTGATTTCATTTTTAGGTGGGACAGATGGCGCTGCAAATGATTGTGTAAACCTGCAACTTTAATATAACAGGATCCTCCTTTTTACTTAAAAAAAAAAAAAAACTTCAAAAACTTCTAGAAATTATAATATTCATCCGTTAGATTCAAAATTATAGTCATAAGAAAATAGAGTCTATGTATATTGTTGCAGTATATTTCGTTTGTCAAAAATAAAACTTTAATAATAGATACATTGTTGGGGGAAAAAACAACTCATTATCATTCCTTTCATTTTTAAGGAACATACTGTGAAACAATTGCCAAATTGACATATCAAATCTCAATAAAAATAATTTGAAAAATAGCAAGTAGAAAACTAAAAAAATTCTTCACAAGTTTTATTTTTACTATAAAGTGAAATTATAAATAAAAAAAATACTTTTGTATCCCGGAAGTTGAAGAACTTGTGAAAATATAGTTTTTTTCTCATAAAACAAACAAAATGGACACCCATCTTCATGATTTTACTAGAGTGTTAATGCTATAGTTATTTTTTGCCTGAAAGGAGAAATTTCGATAAACAAACCAACATTCAAGATCAACTCTACTTTGTCTCCCGACAACAAGAATGGGTGATACTCATGGAGAAATATCAAATACCTAGACAAATTTTGATTTTTCGTTTTCAAATTATTGCGTGAGGATTTTCATAAAGGTTCTTCGGAGTTGATCATGAAAAGGTATATTCATTTCAAAAGAAAGACAAGATTTAAGGAAGAAACACATCTCAAGAAGGTTTTATTTGACCATGAAACATTAGAACTATGGTTAACTGGACATGTCATGCTGCAACATCAACTCTAGAGCTTGAAGAAGTGAAAAGGAAATAGACATGTCAAAAGGAGAAAGCAAAGGAGCTTGATGGATGATGAAGTGGAAATATGGAAAACCCTTGCTCCCTAAAGCACAAGGATGCACAAATGAATCAGAAGCCTTCAGAAAACCATGATGATAGGTGCAATTCTTAGCCAACGCTAGCACAAATACCTATTTGAATGAAGTGTTACATGTATTAGCTTTCACATGGATTGATAGTTTCAATCGACTGCAAACTTCTAGCTGGTCGGAATGTGTGAATATCCTCTAAGTTGTTGGAAACACTCAATCTACAATTTTTTTATCAGTCAACTACATTTCCTAATTACATATTGCTGATCATCATGCTTCTAAAAGGATTTATTTTTTAATTGCAATAAGAAACTGGACTGAATTCATCTTGAACCCTGAATACGTCATTTCTCCTAATTTAACATTTTTTTCCCAATTTTTCATCATCATCTTTTCCCTTCAAAGAAGTTCGTTTCTTCAATTCTGTTGTCTTATGATATCTGATTATATCTCATGATGTAAAAACCAATCACCTATAATTTTCTTTTTACAGGAAGCACTTTCGCACTAGAAGAAGGAACATATCAACTTGCATCTCTTTCCTAGATCATGAGAAGAATTAGGGGTCTCTGTTTGAAAATCAATCAAAACTATTTAGAATGTTGTGACAAGAGCTAAAAAATCATTGAGCATAGGGTTAATCAATGGTCATCCTTGCATATTATCTAGTGAGCATATCCTATCTAATGAAGGAACCACTTAGATACTAAGTATTTTCTCTTGTGAAGGGTGAAGTGTCAAAGTCTAAAGGCTAAAAACCTAAAGGGATATCTCTATGTAGATAGGTGTAGAAAATATAAAAATAAATCTCAAAAGATGGAAGTCATCCCCTATCAGGATAAAAAAAAGGCTATCGTTTTCTCCATTCACTGAATGCTAAGCATGCACTAAATAAGCCGAGAAGGAATGGAAATGAAAGTTTGACCAGATTAGGGGACATGTATATATCTCCGCCTAGGATATGGATGCTCGTTGCCAGCAGAGCAAGTTATGTGATGTCGTGGTGACTCCATTGGGGCTATGGATGCTTGCAAGCAATGGAGAAACACCTGCAAGATATCTATATATGCACTTGGTGAAAAATATTTATTAATCCCAAACCTATATCAGCCCTAAGATGGAGATACCAACCCGGATCATCGACGCAGTTTAAGGAAATAAAATTCATTATCATTCATCCTCCATCTACAATAGACGAGAGTTTTTAGCCGATATGCAAGCATCACCTATGATCCCACCACGATGGAATAATTTAGGTAAATGTTACGCATTATTACCATAATTTTTTGAACTTAAAAGTAAATTTCATGACCCTCTATATTTTATGCTTATCAGTTAGGAAAGACTAGCATATATTCTAGCTTTGCCCAGTGTGTTGCCATTTGTTGTGCCCCCACAAAGCCTCCCAATTTTCTTGTCTTAGCGTCTATCCAAGATAAGAAATTGGCCCCCCCTTTAATTATTCCAATCAGAAGCCTCACACTCTCTTTGTCTCTCTCGTCCAAATAGCTATGCCCAAGTTCTCCTCACCCTACCTCTCTTTACCACTTCCGGTTACTCCTCGGATCACTTATACCCAACGATCTGCACTTTGGTGAGTCCCCTCTTCCCGTGCTGATACATAACATTCCGACATGTGTATACTTATTCCACCTTTGCATTGAAATTCCATTGGTTTTTTCATCACTTCATCGTCTACCCCCCTTTGAACTTGGCTAACACGTTATCACACTTTTTCCAAACCTCACTGAGTCACATCTTCATCGCTAACGAAATTCACATGATCAATGTCGTCTCACCGATATTGGTCACATTATTATATTCATCATGCACATGACTTTCAAGAACTAACTCACTTCTAATCACATTGTTGCATCACATAACAATGAAACTCTCTCCCTTTCACTTCATTACATTGCTTATTGACAATGTTCACCTCTTCTTTCCGACATGCTATTCGTTGACAAGTTTCCATATCTTTTCGCAAATGCATCAACAAAAGGATTTTGACCCCTCATCGTCATGGAGCACATCGAGGAAAATCTTCTTCCTCTCGCCAATGCTGATCAAGTCAACGTAGCCCACTTTCACCTTGGGGCTTATCTCGCCCCCCTCCCAGATCAGATCCCTTCTTGTTGCGTTCATTAGTCATTATCCTTACATTTACAATGATTAAAATCTCCATGCCTATCTAGAAAGTTGGTCATTAATTTCCTATCTCAACCGATTCACTTCATATCATAGTCATAATCAAGTTTTAGTGTTCCCGGTGGATTTCTTTGCACACATGGTACTAGCTTGTTTGTTTTGTGTTTCTTGACATTACAACTAAATCTTGATTGTGGAAGCCTCACCTAGCATCAAATGGATTGATCATAACACCTACAGGTCTTGCTTTGATTCTGAAACACATTTTTGGGAGAAATTTGGTCCTTTAAGCTCCTAGATAGTGCTAAATGCACTAGACGTCAATTGGTAGTTTTGGTGGATTTATAACTTTTTTCTATTAATGAATAAATTCATTCTTAATGGATGGATCAAGATAATGTACATCACATATGACCTAGAAATTGACGAAATCAAATTTGGATGAAGAAACCAAGAACGCGGGACCTGAACTTTCATTAAAAAATGCCATTGGGATCAATCTTTTGGCATCCGCCAAAGTGATTTTTTCATCCCTAAAAGAAGTTAATTTTCTTAATCCCACCATTACGATTCCAATGAAATTGACGGAATTGAAATCCGAGGTCTGAAAGTGCCAAAACAATTGTCTAGGATTTCCCGCCAAGAAAGCCTCGATAGTTGTGGCCATCATTAGAAATGGATCCAATGAGATGATGGAAAAAAATGTTCAGTTATCTTGATAGAATAGTTTCTCTATGTTCTCCATGTTTCAAACATTTACACCTCAATCGGGCATTGTATGAGGAAGTTACGGGCTTTTGAACTCAAGCTCTCATTGTCTCTTGCCAGTTCGACACTTATAATTTTTTCCAATTTTGCTTTCCCTGGAAGGAGAAGTTCCCTTTGAATCCTCTGAAGTGATTCAAAATATTTCCATTCATTTCCTCTAATACAAATCATAGGATTTAGTTCAAACTCCTCCAAACAGGTTGGAGGAGTTAGTTCAAACTCCTTTGAACATAGGAGAACTACCTCTCATAAATTGACCATAATGTTTGACTTGGGTGTCCGTTTTGTGACTTATTTATACCGTTGGAAAGGTTTTTCTGAGCTATAAACTTTATAGTTATGGGATTTGATAAATTAATAATACATGGTACACTTATTCCATATAGGAGGAGTTAGTTCAGTTCAGACGAGTTAGTTCAAACTCCTCCGAACACAAGAAATCCACCTTTCGTAAAATGGTTGTAACTTTTGACTCGAGTGTCCGTTTTACGAATTATTTATACTGTTGGAAAGGTATTTTCGAGATATAATTTTTTTTTAGTTATATGAATTGATAAATTCCGAATGCATGTTACATGTATTCCAGATCAAAGTATTTAGTACTAACTCCTCCGAGCAAATAAGAGGGGTTAGTACTAACTCCTCCGAAACATGAAAAACCACCTTTTGTAAAATGGTCGTAACTTTTGACTTGGATGTCTTATTAAACCTCAACAAATACTAGAATATAACATAAAGAAGGGGTTTTTGGCTTTTCAAACATTGTAAACCTCTGAACTACTTCAGGAATACAATGTCAACTAAAATTGGAGAGTTTTCCTAAGAGTTTTCATGTATTATTGTTGAAAGTTTTAATACGAAGAAGCCCTCAGGGCCAACTTTTGACTGAGAGAAGGAATTGCATGTGTTGTTTTTTTGTTGTGAATTACTTCAAGAAGAATATTTTCTGTTCACATGGGATGTAAGAGCATGTTTGTTTATGGACTATTCTGATGAAATATATTTCTTCTTGTAGTTTTGTCATTATTTCTTATATTACATGTCCCGAGCTAATTAACTGCTAATGTATGTGATATAGTGACTTATACTATTTTGGTTATATATTCATGTGCATGTGTTATTTGACATTATTTCTTCATTTCAACTATCTAGTGAAGTTACTGGTACAATTAGTTTCATGCCACAACTCATTCACTTACGTTAATTCGCTCCTAGCTAGGATAGGTTATATTAGAATTAGATTAGGCCTGCATTTAGATAGTCTTCATCTACATCTTCCATTTTCACAACCACCCATCATTCACCCTCATTGGTGGATCGGGCCACAACCAGTAGAACCAAACCACCAATGGTTGCTAGGCTAGAATCTGGATGGGTTCCCTATTCCAAACGATGAGAGGTCTAATTGGACCCTTCAACAAGAGGGTCAAGCATGAAGGCATAGGTTTTGATGGTAGAAATGAAAATTACAAAAGCAATATGACCACATTTTTTAAGGAAAAGGACATGGTATAATTGGTCTACTCATTAGAAGGAAGATAAATAGTACATGAAGGTGGCATCCCACTACCACCTCAGCCTTCTTATGGTGGATTGGAAAAAGGAAGAAATGAAGAAAGTAAAAATACTTAGAGGAAGTGATAATCCAATTAGTTGAGGCAAGAAGGAGAAGAAGACCAAGAGTTCTGTATCAAATAAGACATCCCTTGTTTTTCAATGCTATAAGAGGAAATACCATATAATTTCCAATTGTTGGTACTCAAAGGTATGTTCATTATGTGGGAAGAAAGACCATCAAGTGGCATCTTGTTGGGAGAATTGAGCCATGTGCCATAAGCCAGGTTTCTTCAAGAAGGATTAATGGAAAGAAGAATTCTCCAATCCAATAATGAAATCAAAGGAACATGGAGAGGAGGAGTATGTTAGGCAGTCTATGTAGCAACAACGAGAATGTTTTCCACCACTACAAGTTTAGTGGACATTGGGAAGTGAATTTTTGGTTACTTCATCTAAAGCGTCACCCCAGAAATTGCAAAAACAAGAGTAGAGTGTGGAAAGTGGAGCCTAATAGAGTTAAGGACATAATTTCATCTACAACTTAGGGAGAAGAATTTTTCCAAGGAGTGATAGCAACATAATAAATCTATATCACCATTGAAGAGGATAGTGGGTTGATTCCAACAACCAAGGAAACCCCATACCAGTTTCTACCTAAACTATTCAGAAGAATCCCTTCTTGGAGATGTGCTAGAGACTAGTGCACAAAGGTCAATGACCTTGGAGGTGGGTTGTTGAGTGTTTTTTTTCTTCATACGAGATATGATCGATATATTATTAAAATGATGAGTGTTCCATATATAGAGAACATATGGTGACCATCCATGAAAGGATGAGTCCCTTGGATAATCAATAACTATTTATTATTATCATTTACATATTATTTGTAGTATGTAATAATCAATAATTATATTATTAATTATTAATCTGTGAGAATGTATTCTCGATTTTGTCCAAACATCAACTCTCCCTCTCAACAAGGGAGACATTCTGCATCATACCAAGCTTGTCTATGAAGTATACAAACTTCACCCTAGACTCATGAAACTTGTCAGTCAGTCTTGGGATATGTCTCTCTCCCACCTGAATCGAGAAGAAACTTATTTTGTGACTCTCCCTCTGAGCCAATTGACTCTTTCTGAGATCAGGCTCACTTTGGGTCCGCATGTAATAGCATATAACATATTTAGTCTTTATCATTCCTTGTCAAATCATCATGACTAGGACAAATACCACACCGAGATCTTTCACCACAGACACACACTTGTGAGTGAATGTAATCTTTATGCTAACTGACATGTGGAAAGCACTTCAAGCACCTCGAGTCCATATTATTCCTTATCATGATCAAGGAAGTACTATGCTTGGGCCCATTTCTACAAGTGCACCTTTATGATAAATGTATCCTATCTCCCTTGGTCTACAACCCAATCTAGGAGAAGGTCCACGTGATGTTGAAAAATAAACACTCCCTCTTAGCTAGGGAGGCATCTTTCCACAGTAGTACACAACTACTATCCAATGATACACAACCACTTCTAGTAGAACACAAATACTATCTAGTGACACACAATCACTACCAGTGGTACACAACCACTGTAGTAGTACATAGCTATTGTCTAGAGACACACAATCTTCGCTAGTGATACACAACCATTTTCATAGAAAAAGGTTTGTCATGCATGACACTCCCATGTGGAATTCTAGATGATACTCCCTCTAGAAACACTAGGGTCATCTCCCCATAGTGTGTGATGTCAACGTCAACTCCCTTGACATGTCCTCATGTGATCTCCACATGGGACGTGTCCTCATGTTCTCTCCACAAGGGACGTTGGGCTATCCCTTCTCGGATAAATGTCCTCATAGATCAACTCAACTCAGTCACAAAGGAGTACGATCTGGAGAATGTCTGAGGAAGCTGCAAACATCAACACTCTCTATCAGCGAGGGAGGCATTATTTTCCACACCAAGTCTATCACGGAAGTACTCAAAATTTATCCTGGTTTGGTAAGAACATCAACAACCTGCTCATATGTAGGAAGGTACTGCACCGATACTTCGTTCCTTTGCACTATGTCTCAGAATAACAGTGGAATCCAACACATGTCCAAATAAATCCGCAAGGAGATTGCAAAGCCACACTTTTTCGTGAACTTCCACACTCAATGCAATGTAATCTTCTTCTGCAGTGCACAATGCCATAAAATTATGTTTCCTGCTACACCAAGAAACCATGGAAGATCCCAAAGTGAAGCATTACCTATAGGTTCTCTTCCTCTCCACTGCGCTCCTTGCCTAATTAGAGTTTTTATAGGTTCTCTTCCTCTCCACTATGCTCCTTTCCCAATCAGAGTTTTTATATCCCTGCAATCTCATGTTAATACTGGAAGTATATCTCATACCATGTCCAACTGTGCCTCGCAGGTATCTCAACACATTATTCAAAGCAATCTAGTATGTCTGTCTTCGTTAATTCATAAACTGGCTAAGTGTACTCACTGCATAAAAAATATCTGGTTTGGTGTTAACTAGATACATCAATGATCTAATCAGCTGTCAGTACAGATCGGATCAATTTCGTTAGAATTAGAATAAACCAAACTTAGTTTCTTCAGATTGGTCACCATTGGTGTAGCCACAAAATTCCAGTTCAACATCCCAAACTTCTTCAATATCTCAACTATGTACTTCCCCTGACTCAGGAAGTTCTCATCCGTTCTCTACCACACCTCTAGTCCCAAGAAGTAGTGCATCATACCAAGGTCCTTCATCTCAAACTCATAGGCCAAATCATACTTACATTCAACAATAAGGCTCTATGTACCGGTGAGGAATAAATCATCAACATAGAGGACCAAAATCAGGGACTCACCATTAACAGTCTTGTAGTATAGGTTGGGATAGACAACACTTTTTTGGAAGCCCAAACTCATCAGGTGTCCATCAATCCTTGCATACCAAGCTCGAGGTTCCTGCTTGAGTCCATACAGGGCTTTCTTCAACCTGCACACATGAGACTCCTTCTCATGTATCACAAAACCATTTGGCTGCTCAATGTATACTTCTTCCTCAATCTCTACATTGAGAAATGTTGTCTTCACATCCATGTGATGTACTCTCCAACCCCTGTATGCTACAGGGGAAATAATCATCTAGATAGAAGTGTATCGAGAAACATGAGAAAATGTATCCTCATAATCTATTCCCTCCACTTGGGAGAATCCTTTAGCAAAAAATCTCATTTTGTGCCTCTCGTTTCTCCTGTAAATTGTGTGTTTGATCTTATAGATCCATTTGGAAGTCACTACAGACTTCCCCTCAGGTCTCAAAATAATATCCCACACGTCATTCTTCATGATGGATCGATACTCCTACATCATGACATATCTCCATATTGGATGACTAGTTTCTTCCTCATAACATGAATGATCAAAATGAATGATGTGGCTCATAGTTGTGGCATAGAATGAATATCTCTGAGGTCTCTTTCTCACTTAGAAGGTACCACGAGGAGTTGCATATCCTTCTTCCTCCTGTAGAGTCTGACCAGCCCATGTAAGTCTCTTTCGACCTATTGCAATATCTCTGGGAACATTAAATGGAGCTACAGGATCAATGGGGCCAATTTGATCAATAGGATCAACTATCTCCCTTTGAAAGGTAATGTCATTTTGGACCATATTTGACATATAGAGGTTTCCTCATGAAACCAATGTCTAAGACATATCAAGGTTCCCTCATGGAACCAATGTCTCATAAGAAATATCAAGGTTTCCTTATGAAACCAATGTCTTGATTCCTTCATCTCACCATATAGTCTACATTCCCCCCTACTAGTCCACACAAGACCCTCCGGGGAAAATGTCTCATGGTGTTTCCTCAAACATCAATACTCCCTCTAGAGTTGGAGGTGAATGCTCCTCTGTCTCTACTCCCTCTGACACTGAAGGTAGCTCTTCCTCATTCTATGGTGGTAACTCAATATCTTCTCCCTATGGATGTAGTACAACCTCCTCTACTTGGATATATCACCATAGTTGTGCTACAATCGATCTTGACTAGTTGTATCCATGATCACTAGAATTGTCTCTGCTATTTGGCATGGTCCCGTCCTGGGAGGTACATTGGTCCTAGATACTTCCTATCTCTGAGAATCATGTCTGGCGATGTATCTCCTTGATATAATTTTGGAAGGTCATTCCCTCCATGTCCTCCTCCTGTGACCATCATTATGGCTCCTTCTCAGAGCTATTACACGTGACCTTCCCGGAACAAGAAACAAGAACAACAAAAAGCATCTCCTAGAGGAGATCAATTTATCTTGTGCACAACTATATATAATGAACCTCCAAATGATAAGTCTTCTACTATGAACAACACACATCCATTATATACTCTATGTCATATGGCTACCAAAACACATCCATCATATACTTTATGTCATACGACTAACCATGTTGATTTCTAGTGTTAAATTAGACAAGCACAATTTTCCACAAGTGGTAATTACTTCCAATGATATACAATATTACTTTAGTAAACTCTAGAATATCACTAAGTAACTCAGAAAATTTCAACTTCTTATAAACTTCGGTCTCTTCCTTAGATCACTTCCCACGTGTGAGAGAGAAAAAATATGCATGTATATCGTTGTGTCTTTCAAGTGTCTTTTTATAGTAATATTATATTGATACAGAAAAACATGTCTCTTTGAAAATTAGATTAAATTTTTCTTTCTTATAAATAGTTGGAGAATACCTCCTGTAACTACCCAAAGATTAATTTGGTTATAATCCTTCCACATAGTATTTGACTTGTTAAATTGTTCCTCCAAAATTCATCCGATTCTTTGCATAAATATAGGTAGAAGTAAATATTCAGTACATTCCTCATATTTAGGTAATTAGACATTTTTACTGGAAATTACTGCCCACCATAATTTATGGAATTATTTCTATAATTTAGGTAGGAGTAAAAAGTAAATATGTTGTACATAGAGATTGTAACAACCCCATAAATTTAACACTCCCAACATTTTACTCTACTCTCCAGTCCCACTCTGATACCATGTTGTTTTTCTTCATATGAGATATGATCGTTATATTATTACTATGATGAGTGTTCCATATATAGAGAACATATGGTGATCATCCATGAAAGAATCTATCCCTTGGATAATCAATAAATATTTATTATTATCATTTACTTATTATGTATAATATTTAATAATCAATAATTATATTATTAATTATTAATCTAAGAGAATGTCTTCCCGATCTTGTCCAAACATCAACATTGAGAACCACACGATGTGATTATAAGCATGTGTAGGTGTTGAAGGGTTGCTTCCATGCCAAGAAGAAGTTGATACTAACAAGAGAATGTGTTGGCATAGGGGCAAAACCAGGGTTCAACGCTTCAACAACGCACCAACAAAACCCTAACTACCGACCCTTTCAACAACACATGCGAAGAATATGAAGTCTCACCTGAGGTAGAGGCAAGGGTGGTTTCACAAATCAAATGTCTGCAACCTATATGGGACACAGATCTGTGATTACACCACTCTAACAAATCACTTAGTAGTTAACATTCATCAGTATTTCACCCTTATCCACATCACAGATCCAAACCCTAATTACAGAACAATGCAGTATTCAACCAGATATAACACATATAAGAACTTATAGCACATGGAAAAAGATCATATATAACATTTATTGACATCACTTAAGCACTAATATATCATACTAGATTCATATAAACATTCATTAATGTACTTAAGCTTAAATTATATACACAAGAAAATAACCAGAATGCACAAAGCAACCATAACACATGATATACGTAGTTCACCCCAGTGTGGGGCTATGTCCACTAACTCTTCTCTTATTTATTATCTTCTATCAAGCTTATTACAGGAACAGAGCATCAAAACCCTACTCCGTAGAGGACAAGAGATCTGCGTGCACCTCGCCAGATCCTCCTTCCCCGAGTTAAAGAACAACACTAAGCCTCCTTACATAGTCTGTGCACAAAGCACTACAGATGACCCACACTTAGCTTTACAGCCTCAACATACACTAAGCACAGAGCCTCTTACAATTACTTACACTTAGCACAATACTTAGCACCTAGCATCACACCCATACATCATTACTTACATAGCCTAGCTTTCTATTTATACATTACAAAATGGGCCTAAACATGGGTAAACCCATGGGCCGACATCCCCATACCCGTTACATAAACCCTAATCCCAAAGATGCCCTAAAAAGGGGTCGAGATCCTGTGATCCTTGCTTCGACTTGCGCTCCACCTTAAACCAGTCTGTCGAAGTCCCAAAATAGGTCAAACATGACCAAGGATCTCTAAAACTTGGTCAAGGGCCAATAGGCCCCCAACACTCACCTGTGACTCCTCTCTAGTCACTCTTCTCTAGGTAACTCTACCTCAAATGCCTCGATCTTGGATCGAGCTACTTCGCCAAGGCCTCCTGCTCGATGAACTCTTGAATAAATGCCTCATTCATAGGTCCCTCTAAGAGTTGTTCTACCGAAGTGACTACTCATTCTATCTCTTCTCCTCGGCCTTCAATCTCCTCAAAAAGTAGGAAAGCTGCATCCTGGACTGGATGGAGCTTCTGAGTCACTTCCATGAATTTACTTTGTATGGCATGGACTTGTTGCTGAGCTGTGTGTTGTTCTTGGGATATTTTCATTCGCTCGACCGCTGACAAGGGATTTAACTATGCTTGTACTGTTGCTACTTGCTACTTTTCTTCCTGGAGTTGTGACTCCAGTTTTTTTAGTTCAGGGTCCTCGGTAAGACGCTCATAATTCTGCGCACTTCGACTGCTAAGCTGTTTACATTCCAAGGCTATTGCCTTAATTCTCTGGACTGCGCTTCGGGCGGTTTCTTCTTGCTGGTATCTCACTTCCTGTAGAGTGCTTAGCGCTATTTGTAACTCCAATTCGGCTACTCTCTGTTGAAGTTGCTGGATGGATGCAACAAGCTTCGCTACTTGAATCTCCACTGGGTTTCACTACTACATATGGGTGGATTATTCCACGAAATTTTTCCACGTTTTCATTAGTTTCATCTTTTTTTTAAATAGGGTGGGATTTTTGTCGATATTGCCATGAAAGTTCGGCACAATATCCACGAATAGGTGATGTTAACTTGGTTGGGATTTTCATGGAAATAATGACAAACTTTCATGGCAATAGCGACAAAAATTTTGCCTATCTCACTGGTCGGCGTTAACAACTAGTTGACTATTTGATCTATATATACCTGACTTTAGGAGACTTTGTGACACAATTGCTATAGTTGCGACACTGTTCTTGGATTTTGTTTGAACTGTTTATTTTTTCCGTCACCCACCGGTTGAACAAATCCAATTCTCGATCTACATAGCTGGGATTTTGAACTTGCAAGGTTAGTATGTTTTTTTTATTGATATACTCATTTAATTTGTAAATTTTTGTTCAAATGTCCAAATTTCATGTAGCTTGTTTTTTCGTTGATAATATATTATATGTGTAGTACCATATTTCATGTCTTTGGTTTTTGGATCTAGTTAGTATATTCTATGGAAAAGGGTATGTGGATTCCATAATATTCTAGGTTTATGGAATCCACATACCCTTTTCCCTTCAATTGTAGCTATAATGTCTCTCTCTTTTCATTGATAAAGATATGTAATTGCTCTTGAAACTCAACCTTGATCAGTGAAATGATTGTAATTGATTGTAATTTTCTTCTCTCTTTTATTTTGAAGAACTAACGAAAAAACACCAACAAAGATTGATTGAAGCTTTGATACCACTTGTTACATCCCTAGTACTGAAATGGGATCACACTTGCATAAATTGAAAATAATATAACAATGACAATAGTGGTTGGGATACTTGCACACCTTATGGTTGGTTAGCACTTACTAATTCAATTAAATGAAGGAAGAAATCTCTATGAATAAAATCTTGAAGTTGATTGTTATATTGATAAATGATAAGTTATGGTATATATAAGATAGGGAGGAAACTCAATTTTATAACAATAAGATACATAAACACTAACCCTAAACTTATGTTAGGTATACATGTTTTTATTATATAAACAAAACATTTGTACACATATGACCTTAGTATAAAGATGTTATCTATGTCGTGATTAGGCACATAGCAATCACTTTTAACTAACCACCTTCAACCATATTAGCTTATGGTTAGCCACCTTTAACTTTCTTGGCTTATGACTAAGCACCTTTAAGAAATGAACTTATGATTATATACCATAGTCTTCCAATATAAATAAAGTATATTTGTTTCAACTTTTTCAATAAAATCCACATACCCTTTTCTGATATGTGATGTTGTTTCTCTCAATTTTTTATAATCACACACAATTATATATTTAGTGATTAACTTTAGTTTTTAGTTGATGTAACTTGTTTATACACTATTAATAAGGATCAGTATCTAAAATATAAAAAATTCATGACAAAATCTATGATAGCATGATGAAATCTACTAGTCAGACAATAAAAAATGAGAACATGCCAAAGTGTCTTAGAAAATAAAACTGTGACCACTGTAAGTAGCATAAAATTGTGACCATTGTATGTATACGAAAATCAACACGTCATAATTTAAACCAACCCAACCCAATTGTGGATGAAAAGTGGTTGGCACTCTTTTTTTAGTGGTGAATTTCAAAGATTGACATTTTGTCTACAAAACAACTTAGAGGCTAGTTTATGGTGTCGAGTGATTCAAGTTTGAGAAATTTTGACCACTTTCGTTAAATGGTGTGTAATTATTTTCCATGGGATATTCAATACTCACTACTCTATAGTAAAAATTGAAGCATATCTACCTTAACAGTTAATCGATAATAAAAAAAGGAGCATGTCAAAATGTCTTAGAAGAAATAATTGTGAGGATTGTATGTCACTGTAAATAAACATATCTTAATCGAAAGAAGTAGCTAAAATATAAAAATTTGACAACTTACTGTTTGGTATGGTGCAGGAAAGGAAATTACTTGTCAAGACAAGGATTTGTCACTATGAACGAAAATGACAGGAAACTTGCTCGGTTAAGAGCGGTATTAGAGGTGAGGGGCAATGGAGAATGTTATTTTGCTTGCTATGATTGTAGAGGCTTAAAAAAAAGAAGACTTTTAATAACAACATCTCAAAGACATTGTAGGGAGAAGGGGCACGCTGAATGGGGTTATGAATATCTTACCTTGGTAAGAGGATTCAATATTTAATGTATTCTCTGTAATAATCAGTATGTCATGAATTTTAGTAATATTTCTTATCGGGATTTTTATATTTTCTATACACACTAACTTTTCTATGTTGTTTTTAAATATATAGATGATGCCCCCAAAATGTCGACCTCCAGAGAGTTATTTTCCAAGTACTAGTAGAAATACTCCTTTACAGGGTGATGAACTTCGAGATCAGAATATTGAAGCTTTGATCAAGTTATTAATGATGATATGGATGGAGATAACGTTAGTGATTCAAATTAGGAAGATGAGATACATAGATTGATCCAAGACAAATTTTCTCTAATGGATGAGGACAACCAGGATGATAGTCATGATGTTGATCCTCTACTCGAGAAGTCACGTCAACCTCTTTATGAAGGCTCAACAACAAATATTTTATCTGCTATATTATTGTTGGTGAACCTGAAGGTTTTGAATGGTTTATCAAACACATGTCTCACACAAATATTAAGGTATTTAATTTGTTAATTATTTATTATTGCATGTTCACAAATACTTAAAAGATTCAATTTTTTCCTATATTGCTATTGTTTTCTAATTTGTAAATTAGTATATTGGATGAGATATTGATGATTAATATTGTTTACATTGACTTTTTGTTTCGAATTTTGTAGATTTTTAGGTGAATTTCTATTACCGACGTAAAATATTTTTCCACGCACATATCGAGAGATATTTGTGATTATGAAAGAAATTGGAATGGACTATCAGGCTATTGATGCATGTCCTAATGATCATATCAAATATTATGGAAAATATGCATTATAAAATGAATGCCCACAATGTCAAATAAGTAGATATTGAACCGATAAAGTGTCAAAGAAGGTGTGTCACAAAGTTCTTCATTATATTTCGATAATTCCACGTTTCTAGCAGTTGTTCAGGTGCCAAAGTATAGCACAGTTCATGGATTTCCATGCAAAGAATAGAAGTCAAGACGATGTTCTTCGAATGCCTGCAGATGGTTTTGCATTGAACTACATCGAAGAAAAGTGGCCAATTTTTAAAGAAGAACCTTGTAATGTTAGACTTTCGTTGGTAGCTGATGGTGTCAATCCATTTGGAGAGCTTCGTTCTACGTACTCAGTGTGGCCTATTTTTGTTATAAACAATAACCTTCCTCCTTGGATGTCGATCAAGAGAGAGCACACAATCTTGGAAATGATTGTTCTAGGTATTTAATTATCTTTTATTTTCTTTAAAGTATGACAAAATATTTCATTTCTTTGTTTCGTGCATGGTAATTTTTTCTTTTATATATAACGACATCTAGATAAGTATAATTAATCATGCAGTATGTTGAACCAATTAGGTAGGTACCAGGTTAAAGATATGAACGTATATATTGAGCCTCTTATCGATGAGTTGTTGAAGTTATGGGATGGAGTCACTATGTATGACATCTCTAGACCAATAGAGAAAAAATGATTTCAATTCCATGGAATACTATCATGGACAATTCATGATGCTCCCAGGTTAACACATTTTTGTGGTATATTGTCACTTTATTTTGTGATTTAATATTATATATATTTATTGAAAAAATCATGCATTATTTTAAATTGTAACTCTAATTTGACACTACATTAATTCATATATCTTGTAGGTCTTCAAACAAAGGGTAAATTTGCATGCCTAGTTTGTGGTCCGAGAATAAAATCTCGTCATTCAAGGAGTTTAGGAAAGGAAGTGTTTGATGAGTATAGGCACTTTCTGCCTAAGAACCATAGTTTTCGAACTACAGACAAAGAAAATTTCAAGGGTAAAGAAGAAAACAGAAAAAAACCACGAAGAATGACACCTCGCCTATGGAAGTTGGAATATATTAGAAATTGTCAAGGTACGCAAATTATTTATATTTGACATATTATATAAATCTTTGGTTAATTTCATTTTGTCCCATTAATTAGTGTTAATTTCAATTTGTTGATGTTTCATGAATGTCGTTAAGGCACGAATGGGCTTCCAAGAGAAATGAAAAGTTACCCGATGCAATTCAGTAGATTTCCATACTACAAGAACCTACAAATAGTTCATTTGTTTGATACAATGCATATCGGGAAGAACATAACAAAATTGTTATGGCGAATATTAGATGGAAGGATTGACAAAGAGAGAATTGGAAAGATTTGTTGTGACATCCAGGAAGCTAATCACGCATTGCAAAGTGTTATTATTAATTCTAACGGTGATGGTCGTGAACAAAATACTAGTCTTCCTTGGTCATTGACGGAGCAACAGAGCAATATTGTAAAATAGGTCATTCAAAAAACTAGGTTTTTGACGGGGTTTTCATCAAACATACAAAATATCTTAACTAAAAAAGGTGATTTTGGTGGGGTTAAAACACATGACTGGCATACATTCATTAAGGTAATTAGTAGGTTATAATATATTTTCTTATTGGTACGCATTTTTTGGAAACAAATAATAATTATTTGTTTTTTGTTACAGTATGTTCTACCTTTATCTC
>JASDQU010010864.1:162305-187119 GCA_032191745.1 Picea mariana | reverse complement strand
GGGGAGGTCCTATTGGAGAAAGGTAAAATGAGGACTGTGAAAGGTAATTATTAGATGTTGACGTAGATTTAATATATTACACATTTATTAAATTATTCCTTTATTAAAAATAGATAATTAATGATATTAAATTGTTATGCTATCATATAGTTGCTCGAGAGTGGGATGCTTTCCATTTATACATTGCAAACAACCTTGATTAGACGGAGCATTGGATAGAATATACTGAAGAATACTTCAATAGGTTATCATGGGAAGGGGTGAGTAAGGTGATTAAAACAATGGATCGTCATCGAGATCAATTTCCTGATCTTACATCAAGGGAAGTTGATTTAGCCTTTGGTTTAAAAGATAAATAGGCAAGTTAAATTTTTTACCCACATTTTCCTAGTTTTTTCCCAATTTTTCAATGTATTTGGTTTGTTTATTTTTTGAAATATAATTTAGTAAGTCCTATATGAGGATTATTAATTTGCAATGTATTTTTTACTTGTTTTCCATGTTGTAGTTGAAACATCACAAGGCTATGTGGCGTAATGGTCATAAATTTCATATCAAAATGTTGGATGATAAGATGAAAACCTCAGATTGTGGGATAACTGTAGTGTTTAAGGTCACCAACATTTCCTCTAGAAGTGACAGAAATATTGAAGAAACTGAGAATAGGTACCATGGCCATTTGGAGGTTATAATTGAGTGTGATTTTAATTCCTTGAAAATAGTTTTGTTTGAGGTTAATAAGAGGTACAGGCTACAAATGCATGAACATGATCCTGAAAGAATTGTTATTGAGCATGATAATGGATTTACCATGGTTAATACAAGGGCATTTGAACCGGGTACAGAGCCTTATGTTCTTCCAAGTCAATGTGAGCAAGTATTTTACTCAGAGGTACCTGGTAAAGCAGGTTGGTCATACGTTGTTAGATATGATCCAAGAGGAAGACCAGTAAAGTATAATGATGTAGCCGAGGATGAAGATAATAATGAGGAAGAAGATCATGATTACGTAGATCAGGAGTAGGTGTCTCATGTATTCGATGTGTTAGATGAAGAAGTTGAAGAAGCTGATCATCCAAATGTAGGAGATGACGATCTCATTGATGATATCGATAACCATAGTAGTGAAAATGACGTTGATGATAATGTTGATAGGAATGAGCCTTTCACCAATATCAATTATGAACCAGATCCTGATACAGATGTTGAGTTTGATGAAGAAGAAGATGACTGATATTTAATTTTTGAAAAGAGGAGGTATGTGTTTATATCTTTTATATGTTTTTATTTTGTATAATATAGTATATGATACATGTTCTTTAGAATTTCAAATTAGGTAATATGGAGAAATTGAGAGTGATGTGAGGGGGGGGCATAATTAGAGCTTCCACTTTCACATGGTTTCCCTTGTTTAGTAGAGAATGAACTATTCTTGAAACCAAGAGGAGCTCTGTGCGACTGTGCCTAATCATACCAACGGTGTAGGTATGTGGGCCTGGTCATTCCTGGTCTTGAATTGAAAGTTTCCCCTAGTCTTAGTCGTCACCCTTCATGACAGTTGTCACCCAACGATCATTATATCACAAGGTTGGAGGCATATGGGCATTGGGATCATGAGGCTTTGTAACCCTACAATAACAAGAGACATTAATTGAACTTTGACTAGATTGAAAGGTGCATGCAATTGAAAAACCTAACAACCCAAAACTAAAAGGGATCAATACACTGACTATCAATGAGAGGTGATCTCTCTGTGGTGTGTAGGAATAGGTCTAGAACCTTCAAAATTATCATTCTCCAAATTATATCTTATACAAATTTTACAAGGAAATTGTACTAGGAGTAGACACGGGCAACAATGACTTGTGAATGGGGCCAACGTTGAAATTTGTTCAAACTGTTTCTGAATGCATTGAAATTTGATGTGGATAGACTATTCACATGCCTTAACGATATGGGAGGGTTTCAGGACTCAAATTTGACTCACACACCCAATTTCTTCCATCATCAATTTATCATGTAAACCATAAACCCTAATTTAGTGGAGTCATCGATTTGTTCCCAGTGAATGGATGCGTTGTTGTTGACATGGAATGGGAAAATACATGTACCTTCTTAATTTTCTTCCTTCGCTTGATGTGGGCCTAGTCATTCCTAGTCTTGAATTGAAAGTTTCCCCTAGTCTCAGTCGTCACCCTTCATGAAAGTTGTCACCCAATGATCATTATATCACAAGGTTGGAGGGGTATGGGCATTGGGATCATGAGGATTTATAACCCTACAGTAAATAAAGACATTAATTGAACTTTGACTAGATTGAAAGGTGCGTGCAATTGAAAAAACTAACAACCTAAAAGTAAAAGGGATCAATACACTGACTTTCAATGAGAGGTGATCTCGCCGTGGTGTGTAGGAATATGCCTAGCACCTTCAAAATTATCATTCTCCAAATTATATCTTATACAAATTTTACAAGGAAATTGTACTAGGACTAGACACGGGCAACAATGACCTGTGAATGGGGCCAACGTTGAAATTTGTTCAAACTTTTTTTGAATGCATTGAAATTTGACATGGATAGACTATTCACATGACTTAACGATATGGGAGGGTTTCTAGACTGAAATTTGACTCACATGCCCACTTTCTTCCATCATCAGTTCATCATGTAAACCATAAACCCTAATTTAGTGGAGTCATCGATTTGTTCCCAGTGAATGGATGCGTTGTTGTTGACATGGAATGGGACAACACATGTACCTTCTTAATTTTCTTCCTTCACTTGATGTGGGCCTTATCATTCCTGGTCTTGAATTGAATGTTGCCCCTAGTCTTAGTCGTCACCCTTCATGACAGTTGTCACCCAATGATCATTATATCACAAGGTTGGAGGCATATGGGCATTGGGATCATGAGGCTTTATAACCCTATAGTAACAAGAGAAATTAATTAAACTTTGACTAGATTGAAAGGTGCATGCAATTGAAAAAACTAACAACCCAAAACTAAAAGGGATCAATACACTAATTGTCAATGAGAGGTGATCTCACCATGGTGTGTAGGAATAGGCCTAGCACCTTCAAAATTATCATTCTCCAAATTATATCTTATACAAATTTTATAAGGAAATTGTACTAGGACTAGACACATGCAACAATGACCTGTGAATGGGGCCAACGTTGAAATTTGTTCAAACTTTTTTTGAATGCATTGAAAATTAACATGGATAGACTATTCACATGCCTTAACAATATGGGAGGGTTTTTGGACTCAAATTTGACTCACACACCCACTTTCTTCCATCATCAATTCATCATGTAAACCATAAGACCTAATTTAGTGGATTCATTGATTTGTTCCCAGTGAATGGATGTGTTGTTGTTGACATGGAATGGGACAACACATGTACCTTCTTAATTTTCTTCCATCACTTGATGTGGGCCTGGTCATTCCTGGTCTTGAATTGAAAGTTTCCCCTAGTCTTAGTCGTCACCCTTCATGACAGTTGTCGCCCAACGATCATTATATCACAAGGTTGGAGGCATATGGGCATTGGGATCATGAGGCTTTATAACCCTACAGTAACAAGAGACATTAATTGAACTTTGACTAGATTGAAAGGTGTGTGCAATTGAAAAAACTAACAAACCAAAACTAAAAGGGATCAATAAACTGAATGTCAATGAGAGGTGATATCTCCATGGTGTGTAGGAATAGGCCTAGCACCTTCAAAATTGTCATCCTCCAAAGTATATCTTATACAAAGTTTACAAGGAAATTGTACTAGGACTAGACACGGGCAATAGTGACCTGTGAATGGGGCCAACGTTGAAATTTGTTCAAACTGTTTCTGAATGCATTGAAATTTGACATGGATAGACTATTCACATGCCTTAACAATATGGGAGGGTTCTGGACTCAAATTTGACTCACACGCCCGCTTTCTTCCATCATCAATTCATCATGTAAGCCATAAACCCTAATTTAGTGGAGTCATCGATTTGTTCCCAGTGAATGGATGCATTGTTGTTGACATGGAATGGGACAACACATGTACCTTCTTAATTTTCTTCCTTCACTTGATGTGAGCCTGGTCATTCCTGGTCTTGAATTGAAAGTTTCCCCTAGTCTTAGTCATCACCCTTCATGACATTTGTCACCCAATGATCATTATATCACAAGGTTGGAGGCATATGGGAATTGGGATCATGAGGCTTTATAACCCTACATTACCAAGAGACATTAATTGAACTTTGACTAGATTAAAAGGTGCATGCAATTGAAAAAGCTAACAACCCAAAACTAAAAGGGATCAATACACTGACTGTCAATGAGAGGTGATATTGCCGTGGTGTGTAGGAATAGGCCTAGCACCTTCAAAATTATCATTCTCCAAATTATGTCTTATACAAATTTTACAAGGAAATTGTACTAGGACTAGACACGGGAAACAATGACCTGTGAATGGGGCCAACATTGAAATTTGTTCAAACTATTTCTAAATGCATTGAAATTTGACATGGATAGACTATTTTCATGCCTTAATGATATGGGAGGGTTTTTGGACTCAAATTTGACTCACACGCCCACTTTATTCCATCATCAATTCATCATGTAAACCATAAACCCTAATTTAGTGGAGTCATCGATTTGTTCCTAGTGAATGGATGTGTTGTTGTTGACATGGAATGGGACAACACATGTAGCTTCTTAATTTTCTTCCTTCACTTGATGTTGGCCTCGTCATTCATAGTCTTGAATTGAAAGTTGCCCATAGTCTTAGTCATCACCCTTGATGAAAATTGTCACCCAACGATCATTATATCACAAGGTTGGAGGCATATGGGCATTGGGATCATGAGGCTTTATAACCCTACAGTAACAAGAGACATTAATTTAACATTGACTAGATTGAAAGGTGCGTGCAATTGAAAAAACTAACAACCCAAAACTAAAAGGGATCAATACACTGACTGTCAATGAGAGGTGATCTTGCCGTGGTGTGTAGGAATAGGCCTAGCACCTTCAAAATTATCATTCTCCAAATTATATCTTATACAAATTTTACAAGGAAATTGTACAAGGACTAGACATGGGCAACAATGACCTGTGAATGGGGCCAACGTTGAAATTTGTTCAAACTATTTCTGAAAGCATTGAAATTTGACATGGATAGACTATTCGCATGCCTTAACGACATGGGAGGGTTTCTGGACTCAAATTTGACTCACACTCCCACTTTCTTCCATCATCAATTCATCATGTAAACCATAAACCCTAATTTAGTGGAGTCATCGATTTTTTCCCAGTGAATGGAAGCGTTGTTGTTGACATGGAATGGGACAACACATGTACCTTCTTAATTTTCTTCCTTTACTTGATGTGGGCCTGGTCATTCCTGGTCTTGAATTGAATGTTGCCACTAGTCTTAGTCGTCACCCTTCATGACAGTTGTCACCTAATGATCATTATATCACAAGGTTGGAGCCATATGGGCATTGGGATCATGAGGCTTTACAACCCTATAGTAACAGGAGACATTAATTGAACTTGGACTAGATTGAAAGGTGCATGCAATTTAAAAAACTAACAACCCAAAACTAAAAGGGACCAATACACTGACTGCCAATGAGAGGTGATCTCATCGTGGTGTGTAGGAATAGGCCTAACACCTTTAAAATTGTCATTCTCCAAACTATATCTTATACAAATTTTACAAGGAAATTGTACTAGGACTAAACACAGGAAACAATGACCTGTGAATGGGGCCAACGTTGAAATTTGTTCAAACTGTTTATGAATGCATTGAAATTTGACATGGATAGACTGTTCACATGCCTTAACTATATGGGATGGTTTCTGGACTCAAATTTGACTCACACACCCACTTTCTTCCATCATCAATTCATCATGTAAACCATAAACCCTAATTTAGTGGATTCATCGATTTGTTCCCAGTGAATGGATGCGTTGTTGTTGACATGGAATGGGACAACACATGTACCTTCTTAATTTTCTTCCTTCACTTGATGTGGGTCTGGTCATTCCTGGTCTTGAATTGAAAGCTGCCCCTAGTCTTAGTCATCACCCTTCATGACAGTTGTCACCCAATGATCATTATATCACAAGGTTGGAGGCATATGGGCATTGGGATCATGAGGATTTATAACCCTACAGTAACAAGAGACATTAATTGAACTTTGACTAGATTGAAAGGTGCATGCTATTTAAAAAACTAACAACCCAAAACTAAAAGGGATCAATACACTGACTGTCAATAAGAGGTGATATCATCATGGTGTGTAGGAATAGGCATAGCACCTTCAAAATTATCATTCTCCAAATTATATCTTATACAAATTTTACAAAGAAATTGTACTAGGACTAGACACGGGCAACAATGACCTGTGAATGGGGCCAACATTGAAATTTGTTCAAACTGTTTCTGAATGCATTGAAATTTGACATGGATAGACTATTCACATGCCTTAATGATATGGGAGGGTTTCTGGACTCAAATTTGACTCACACACCCACTTTCTTCCATCATCAATTCATCATGTAAACCATAAACCCTAATTTAGTGGAGTCATCGATTTTTTCCCAGTGAATGGATGCGTTGTTGTTGACATGGAATGGGACAACATATGTACCTTCTTAATTTTCTTCCTTCACTTATTTTCACATATTTTTTTATCCTTCCTTATGTTTAGAACAAATGTTCTTGTTTATCATATTATGTATATGAATGATTTTATTTTGGTTAATGTGACAAATTCTAGTCTAATACATAGTTATCTAATGCATCAAATAGATGATTAAAACTTCTCATAATGTGAATGCATGTAATAAATTCAAAAGAGTGCTCAAAGAGTCGCACTCGTTAAAATTTCCATAGAATCATAGGGTCATGGACATGGTAGGCATCACTCAAATACAACAATACCAATTGTGAGTACAAGTGAACTGCTATGTTTGGAATTCTTCTTCAAATTATTTCCGATAGCATTTCAATTACAACTTTTGATGCAGGAGCATCGCAGGTAGCAAGCACGTATGAAGGCGGAAGACAACTAGGACAAGCACCAACACATTTCAACACATTATCAAAAGTGTTTTGAAATAAAAGTGCGAATATTAAATGAAATAATCAAGTGGAGGCGCAGTTGTAGATTGTAGATAGATCATGAGCGATTCGCTCACATCTGTAGTAGGTAGAGGCATTTATGTTAGTTAATGTAAGTAGATAGAATTAAATTCTTAGATTTGACAGTTTAGAGAGTAGGAGGGAAACATGATATAGACACCCTCATTGTATGAGTGTAACATTATTATCATTATGTGAATTACATTCAGCTATTGCAAGAGAGAGAAGAGAGCTGTGTTTGAAAACACCCCTGTACAGAAGTCCTGAATTAATACAAGAAGCCTTGATTCAGATTCATGGTGTTGTGATATTCTCTGTGTATGCATGTTGAATGTTAGACTTAGTGTTGTTTTACTCTTTCTGTCATGAATTTTTTGTTTTTGCTATGTATGTATGATTTCTTTTTGAATGTCTGAAATCTGAAGAGAGGGAGAGTAAGGAATGAGTTTCAATTGTTTCTCTATATGAGCAAGAGTTTTCCTGCAAGGAGTGCAGTGAAATTGTCCGCAAGGAGTGCATTGACAAAGGTTCAGAGTTTTATCTCTGAAAGCTCAGGAGGGATAACATTGTTCTCATTCTCGTGGAAGTTAAAGCTAAGCAAAAGAGCCGTGCAAGGTGTGCACAGGCTGAGTAGAGTCTCAGAGTTTACAACCTGAGTGGGATTGTTGAAAGACTGTTGTTGCAGGGAGTGCACAGAGTCGAAGTGGTTCAAATGCTAGAGCGTATTTGAAGAAGTGATGCAAGGATTGTGCGCAGGAATCATTCCCAAAGGACTTGAGGATTTTCCAAACAAGTTCAGGAGGGATAGAGTCTTTGAAGTTTTTGAAGGAAAGTTCAAGAGGGCTAGTACCTTTAAGTGTTGGAAGAAGGCATAGCAAAAGTCGTCTTGCCAGTGGACAAGCTCCGTGAAGGAATAACTTGTTCATTTCGCAGGAGTCCTCAAGGAGAAATCAGACGGTCGAAATTTTCTGTGGAGAATTCATGAAGTTCCGAGAGCCTCCATATCTTGCAGAGGAACAGGGGAGTTACAGTAAGCCTATTTTCAAGTTTAAGTTTAGGGGAAATAGAGCCATAGGATCTGATCCAACAAGGGCCGTTGGATCATTCATAAAATCTCATTTCATGGATTCGTGACTTGAAGGGTCGAAACCCTTGCATCAAGATTTGCAAGATCGCGAAAAGTGAAGTCTGACAGGGTGAGAAGTTCCATTGTGGGACTTGCAGTGATGATGTGTTAGAATTCATCATCTCGGCAGTTCAGAGAATAGGAGTTCGAGACTTTTGTCCCAAAGTCCCAAAGTCGCGAGTTGCGATAAGGAGTAACGAGGAGTTCGAGATCTCGGAACTTCGGGTGTCGGGATACAAAGGAGGTAGCACTTCGAGGAGCGAAGTCATGAAGTGCCGAAGCTAGGCATGAGGGACACATGGTAGAATCACAAGGTGGGCTCGTGTGATAGATAGGAGGACACGCATCGCCTAGTGGAAGGAGTCAACACTCCGTTGACTTCTCGTTTCTCGGAGATTCTTGAGACAAGAGCACGGGAGCTCAACGTTGAAACTCGCGAGTGGCGAGTTGCGACAAGTGCCTTCCAGATTAGGCCTTGGTCATAGTGTGGTGGTCACATGGTGAAGGTGGAGCTCGAACTTAGTGCTGCTCGCACAGGGGAGCTTTCGAAAGGACCTGTGGATCGATAAATTGTGATTCCAGTAGGGAATCGAAAGAGTCGATCCGGCTCAAAGGAGACAAAGAATGATTCTGTGAGTGGACCTTGACCCAAGGGTTGGGGGTTTGCGTCAACTTTGTACTTAGCCATGTTATTCTTTGCAATCCGTAGAAAATCACCTTCTAAGGTCACACGTTGGAATGTGGGAGAGTAAATTACCCAAGAAATGGAATAAAGTATCTGAGTGTGGCAGCTAGCACTATCCATGAACCCTATAAACCCAAGTGAATCCAATGACATATGCTATTCAAGCACAAATCATGATATGAAACAACCAAAAATAAAATTAAAACTAAAAATCTAAGTAGAAAAAAACCTAATGTAGAACAATTATAAGGGGAAGCAACCAAGTAGTAATTCCTAAGTGTAGTACCTTTTGAGATATATCCCATTTCATGGCTCATCCAACACATTTCCCTAATAATATTCTTACTCATAAGATCCCTTTTCTAGGACATGGCTCACAATGTAAGCACTATTCCACATTAGATTAAATTTTTCTTCACCTACGACATACTTGTCTTATTCGCAAACTAAGAACAAATCTTCTTTGAAGAAAAATTGATGATGGAAAAACTTATCATATTGAGCCTTGAAATTTTTTTTATGAGCTTCATTCACCATGGACTCATATCTATGGTTCTCATTGAATTGTTCCAGGTGAATGAGGCATTCTTCTAACATAGTAGTGTTAGGGAGGATTTCACTGACTATCTTGAGTTAAGGAATTTAACATTCAATGGGAAAAATTTATTCTACCCCATGAACAAGTTGAAAATGTGTAAAACCCATGGAAGTATTCACCAAGGTTATTATATGTAAAGAGATAGAAAAGGAATTAAATGCTAATTGGATTTACTCACATTTTGTTTTTTGGAGAATGGTTTTCAAGGACTTATTGACCACCTCTACTTGTCCATTAGCCTATGGTAGTAAGGTGACAAGTGTTCCTAATAGAACCATAAATTGGCTACTAGTTGTGACATCATTATTTTTCAAAAGTGAGTAAAATGGTTAGTGACAATCTCCCTAAGTATATTGAATCTAACAATGACATAGTTGGATAAGAAAAATGATGTCTCACCATCATCTGACAATTCTAGCACAACCTTGTCCCACTTCGTGAAGTACCCTATAGCCATAATAATGTATCTGTGACCTTTTTATGAGGTTGGGTAACTTGTCGTAAAATCAAACCCCCACTTGGTGAAGGGCCCAATGGTGATAAAAATATACAATGGAACTCAGTGCATGCACATTTTCCTATTAAAACCTGGCATGGATGACATTTCCTAATGGCTTCAAAATAATATTTAAAGAAAGTGGGACAAACATATTCAATTCATAAAATATTTTGGGCTATTTACAATCGAGAGAAATGATGTCCATAGGATCCACTACGAAAATTATTCAGAACCCTTTCCACTTATTCATGAGTCAAACAACAACACAACCTTTCATCCACCCCATGATGATAAAAAGTGGTTTCCAATGATAAGGTATCTCTTGGAAATGGTGAGAACATCACTTCTTATCACAAGTGAAGTTTGATGGAAATATTTGAGTTTAAATATATACAAATATGTATCCATACTAAGGGTCAACATAGGAGATGAGGAAAATGTGATTGTTAGGGAACGATTTAGTTTTGATTTTATCCTCACCCTTAGGTATCTTTGGAATTAACTATACAAAGACTAGATACTTCTTCGAATTATCTTATGTGAACTTTAGATTAAACTCTTGTAGGATCACAATCCAATTAAACTCTTGTTTTCCCATGGTTTCTTAGCTCCATCCATGGCTTTGATGATGAATTTATCTTAAGAAAAAACAATATTGAAGGAGTCTAAGACAGGATAAGAGTCGAAGGCCAACATAAGTGAAGAAAATTGATCATACTCCTCCATTGGAGAAGAAGCATGAATAGTTTCTAGTAAGGCCATTTGAATGGTATAATAAGTGATTTTATCCATAAAAAAAGTAAGAGACATCATTACATGTATTTTTTCCTATGCCAAGATATAAGGATTTGGTAAACCCCATAGATCTTCAAAGTAAAATGTTCTGAAGAAACATTCCATTGCCATGGAGTTTCTAGAGATG
Source organism: Picea mariana (assembly GCA_032191745.1). NCBI lineage: Eukaryota > Viridiplantae > Streptophyta > Pinopsida > Pinales > Pinaceae > Picea > Picea mariana. The sequence continues at coordinate 176,142 of JASDQU010010864.1, read as the reverse complement.
TACAATATCACACATACATGGGAAGAGTTAATGTAAGATATGGGTGAGGGGAGATTAAAATTTCCCATCAAGGATAGGTACATCTTGACACACACATTTTCTCATGTCCTCATGGAATTCTTGATCAATTGAACATTGCATTTTGTTGAAGTAGTTTGACTAGTTTAGAAATAAGACAACTGGTTAGTAGGAACAATCTTTCCCTAGTGAGGGAAATAAATCACGCAAAAAAACATAGATACCGCATCCATCATTTCACACATCCAACTATGAACTAGGAGGAGATTATATTCTAAAGGATTACTAATAGCCTCTATCTATACATGTCACTATATTTCCCCCAATTTCAAGTAGAATAAAGGAATAATTCCATGAGTCCTGAAAGAATGTCATCAAAGGATTTCAACATCATTAGTGATGGGAGTATATTAGGGGAGCCTAGGGCACACCAACATGAAAAAGGAATAATGGATGTGGAAGCTCCCTCATCAACCATTGTCCTAAATATGTTTGTTCTTCATGAAAAAATGTATATATGTAAAGCGATGTAATGAGGAAGACATGGCTTCACATAGCCAGCTTCAAATGTTATTCATTGAGAATCATTAAAATAAAAAGCATAAGTTTCTGATATAAATGACCTTTTCTTCATGTGGTATATTTAGAGGAACTTGAAGTAAGATACAATCTAATAATATCGGGCCAAATATTCAACTATTCTATAGTTATAAGTATATTGGGAATTAGGATTATGCATCCACCACGTTAATACACCAATAGGAATATATGACATTTTGTTGAATGCTGGTTTCTCTATTTGTAGAGGGTTTATATTTCATACATGGATTCCTCTTTTTCTTTTTTGATAGTCTAAGGAGCACCATATTTATGAGACCAAGTTTATATATTTACATCATGTTCACACATGAACACATTTTATGGGTTTCCCCCTTACAGAGGGGCTCCCTAGTTTCTCCAAGGGAAAAGAACGACATAAGAGAGGGACGGGCACCTCCACCTCTCCCCTGCATAAGAAATGGGGTTCTCAATAGGGCATGGGGGAACACAACAGTCAGGTTCAGACAAACATGGGATATTCTCGCTCAGTGAGATTAGAGTCAGCCGATGGATGCTTACAGGGCTTGGGGTGGACAAGACACTCGATTGCAAGCCCTCTCTCCTCACCTTCCTTGGACTACCTCCTTCGACGATAACACGCTTTATCGGGTATGTCTTCCTTGGCTACTTCTCTTTCTACTTCGGTGTCCCTTGCTCCACCTTTTATTTCCGAGTCTACTTCTCTTTCTATGGGTGGGGAGTCTTTTATCGGAGTCATTATAGCCTCCCTTCATTGCCCCTTCTCCCCCTCCTCGATGGTMTTCTCACCTCTGCTAGTCACTCCCTCCCTAAATCTAGGGGTTTCAGGACTTTCACTTTTTCCGTGGCACTTGACCCCTTCCAGACCTCCACACTCACATGTTKCCAGGATTAAATGTCTCGGGGGCTATGCGAATGGGATTATATATTATATATTATATCTCGAGGGCTATGAGTTAGGGATTTTATGTCTCGGGGGCTATGAGCTAGGGATTATATATAAATTATAAATTATATTATATATATATATATATATATATATATATATATATATATAATATATATATTATGATTTATAAATTATATAAATTATATATAAATAAAATATAAACAAAAAATAAAAAAATCAAACACAACACAAAACACAAAATCAAACACAACACAATCGCATGCCTCATAGATGCATGCAGAGTGGAGAGTAGCACGAGAGTGGAGAGGAGCACGGGAGAAGGAGGGTAGAGAGGATCACAGGAGAAGGAGGGAACACAGAGAAGGATGGAACATGGGAGGAGGGTGCACGAGAGGAGGGCACATGGATTTGAGGGTGCACCAGAGGAGGGCACATAGCTAGAGGAGGGCACACGGTTTTGAGGGCGCACCAGAGGAGGGAACACGATTTTGAGGGTACACCAGAGGAGGGAACAGACAGAGGAAGGCGCATGATAGGAGGGCACATGCAAAGGAGGGAGCATGAGAGGAGGTCACACACAAAGGATAAATATGGTTTGACTTCTTTCTCCTATCACTTGAGTGTGCATGCTAATTGTTTGATGAAATTCTTGATAGAAATATGGTTTGATGGAATGTAATGGTTGTAAGGATTTTTAATTATATCATTGAATTCATACCAAATGTAATGGGTTCATGCATTCACTACTGAAATATCACTTACCAAGATCAACATTTTTACCATGTGCCAAAAATTGTTACTATCTTCTATGTAATTCAAATCTTCCCTAAAATAGAGCACACATATGAGCTAAGTCATCCTTTTAAAATGCACATAGATGGTTTTATATTGATGTGAAATATATAAATAAATTTGGAAACTTGTATTCCTTCATATGAATAATGACATCTTGAAATCTAACACTCCAATATCGCCTTTAGATGAGAGAAACAAGCTAGCCCAAATGGTACTTTAGGCCTTTTTCTGGCACTTCAAAACTTTCCTACCTAGATTTGTAAAATGCACTTAATGCCCATAAAAAAATCTTATATAGAAAGCCAACTATTCTAGGTTTAACAATATTTACATCCTCACAAAAGAGATGTGTCAAATTTTCTCCAAGAATATTTTATCATCATTGATTTCAATAAAATTGGTAATTTTTTGCCAATATTGCAAGTTGTCTAGCAGTTTTTGAAATGTAAATAAAGTTGATAAAATTTTGTTATGGAAACAAAACAACTATGCTAGGTTATATTAATTAGGTTTCCTCACAAAACCCATGTTCCCTAATTTTAGTTCTTTGCTCCAAATTCCCTTTCCATAAATTCAAATTCCTCAAATTTGGCGGCCATAAGAAAGATCTTGTACACTCAAAAAATGATGTTTTGATGTAATTTCTTCCAAATATAGACTATATCATCATTACTTCATCTCACTAGGGCGATGTGTTTCCTACTATGCTTCATCTCTAGCCATGGTTCACACATGGTAACCAATTTCACATTCAACCTTCACAATATGTTCCTTGTCTTAGTTCCCACATAGATTTCATACAACATTCCATGATGCAAACTTCATTACACTGGTGGTAGTTGAGAGATTCAACACTCATTTTTCATGGCATTCTTTCTTTACTATCATCTATATTGCAAAGGCTTATGAGAACACAATCGAGAGTGATTTGCCTCTAATTTTTAAGTATTCTTCCTTCTGGATTTCTCTACTTTGTGAGACTCTAGATGATCATGTGGTATTTGTGCCAATGAAGTGATTATGCACATGATCGATTTTTGTGATTTATTAACAACATAGTCTTGTAATACATTGATCAATCTCTAGTGATGCTCATTTATTGTCTTTCCACCCTTGAAAATTCTATATTATTTATCTGTCTCTATCATTGGGGTGTAATCATTGGGCCTGAGAGTGGATTTGCCTTGAAAGGAGGGTCTAGGTAGCAATGGAGGTGTGTAGATGAGTATACACTTATGTAGGTGTCATGATTATAATATTGTATTTTACAAAAATAATATTGGGGCTACATGTTTGCAAACATCTTATGGAAGACATCAGTGGGATGTAGTTTTAATTGATCTTCCACCTCTTGTTCTTAGTTAGGTTGGGATTTGTTCCTAGTGAGAACCCGAACTCATACCTTAATGAGATAATGATTTTAAGTAAGATTTGGTAGAGATGCCAAGACTTGGTGGATTACATCCTTGGAGGAATTTGAGAAAGAGGTCTTTGTTAATGGCACAAACTCTTTCAATGGTGAATTGCGAGGAGAAGCATTTATAGAAAGAATTTTTGAGACACTGCTTTATCTTGACATGGGGGCAGATCCAAAAATTTTAAATTTTTTCTTACTAATGCAAGGGGCAAATATATATTACTATTGGGAGGTGAGGTCCTTTTATTTGATTTGAATTTTTAGGTGGAGTAGGGCATTGTTATGCTTGTTGTATTGGAGTATCTTGAGTTGATTGGTGATTTTTTCAATACTTAATGCAATTTCCATAATCATGGCATGGATCATTGCAGTTTGATTGAAATTTCTTATAATTAAGAACTTGTATGTAGATTGATCCTTCCAAGTTGAGTTGAATCACTTCAGAGATCCCCTTCTCCAAGTCAAATTCCATCTAGATGTTAACACATGAGTATTATGTCATCTTTGGATCCACCCTATAAATGTACTATTCAAGGGAGATTTTAATTGTAATTAAGTTTTAGTCATGCCAAAATATTAGTGAGAGATTATGCAATCAGACCCATGCCAACGCTATTGTGATTCTATCAAATTTAATTGTGTTTACTACATTATATATGACATGTTGTGACTTAATTTACCAACATCACTCTTAATGAGGATCTTAAGTGTGTTATGTTTGTGGAAAAGTGGAATGTCTGCAAACACCCTTTCTACCAATCTACTAAACCTATTGATTTTTTCCTTGCACTTGACCCTTTTTCATCACCCCACATAACCCTGAATTTTTTTATTTTTCACCATACTTTCACACATGATATCATGGATTTGAATTCCTTGCAAGATACCCATGACTTTATGTTTACTTGCTACAACCATAGCCAAACCTTCACCACCAAAACTAGATCTCCTTGATTTAGACAACCCCTCCAACCATTATAAAACTCTTGCATCAATGGCCACCTCTTCCCCAACCACTAACTCATCCTCTCTCTACCATCACGATTTACAAATCAAACAATACCTATCCCAATTGATTATTGTGATGGTTGTGAATGAAATATCACATCCCGTGAGCTAGTTTATGAACTTCATATTCTTTTTATACCCCATCCTCAACCCTACCATATAGGATGGGTCAACATTTAGGGCACCTCTATCCTCATCACACAATTCCACCAAAATAACTTAAGTGACATACAATTTGCACCTATATTCACTTTTATATTTTAAGTGACATACAATTTTCACCTTTTCACTTTACAACTATTGGATATCTTAGATCATGGTGTTGAAATCCAAAACATGTTGTGATCGATCATTCTGTCTACCTTATAAAAATCTATTTTCACCTTAATCGTTTCATGTTTCAAAACCACACTACATTGGGTATTGGTGTGAATTCTCATAGATTTTGTTTAGAAGATATTTCAAATTGAAGTACAAAATTATTAAGGAGGTAATTTTTTTTTTTTTTTTTTTTGTAAATTAGAAGAGAATCCTTCTATTCAATCCAATAAAAAAGTACAAAGTCGATTTGCTGATGGGAAAATACCCCCAAGAGAGATAACTGCTAAAAGAGAGCCACGAGGAGTGTATGGACAAAGCGAGAAGAAACAATACAAGAAATAGAGAAAGGGCCAGATCATTGTGAAGGTTCCTTTCTTCCTTTTTTCTTACGAACATCAATCCAACCAGAGGAGCTAGTAGGCTCAACAACTTTCATCACCAAAGCCAGATTGTCTAAGGAAATGCCATAATCTTGAGCTGCTGAAGCAGAGGGTGATTCTTTGTCGTTGTCTGATTTTTTTGATTCATGAGGACGCTTTTGAGTCCCTGGGGGCAGGGATGTGGCCATGATTGTGTCATTTGTTTCCTCCTTTTTGAGGGGTGGGTGCAAAGGCTTAGCTGTTGGAAATGGATTTAGGACTTTTGAAGCTTCTTGAGTTTGTGCGGAAGCCGAGGGTTGGTGTTTTGGGTTTGCAGTTGGTTGTTCGGCTTCTGTGGGAAGTTTGACGATGAATAACCATTTGGAGAAAAGGAACAAATCATGATCTGATGCCCAAGTATTGTTAATCCATTCTCTTAGTGCAGGGGCCGAGGGCCATAGTCCGTTGAAGCGACAAATGAGGGATTTTTCCTGGTAGATAAAGGAACAACCACAGACGTTGGGATCTTCGACCTCTACTGTTGGGGGTTCGGTGGACTGCTCCATAATGAAGGCATAGACAAAAATCTCCTTTGCTCTTGAAGCTTCATCCTTGGATCCTGAAGGAGTAGAGATCCATGTTTTCAAAGCATGCTTGTAAGAACTTGGATGAGTGAAGGAAGGCGCTCCTCCATGCAGATGAGAAGCGAAAGAAATAGTTGCATTTTTTAGATTCCCATAGTCCCGTAGCATAGAGCCATCCACCAGCTGCTGCCCTTCAAAGATTAGTCGTTGAAAACTTGGCGGAATACCTGTAGCCTGGTGAACTTGGGTTTTGAGTTAAAAAACAGACTCTGAGTCTTGGGCTTGGAAACAAAGAGAAGATCCGACAATGGTATTTAAAAAAAGAGGGAAGCCTGCCTCAATCACGGAGCTAGCCTTGGTGTGATAATGAGAATGAAATCTCAATCTTGTATCACCCTTAGCTTGGTTCTTGTGACCAAGTGAGGGCTGAGATTCCCCCAAGCGCTGAAAATCCCTAAAGTCTCTGATAGCATAATGGCTCTTGTGCTCTAGATCAAGGCTGCGTTGGCGGCTAGGGTTTAGCACTTTCCATGCCCTCAGTCCCTTCTTAGATCTTATCAAGGCCCAAATGGATGGTTCCCATGTTAGGGTTTCCCCTGACGTTGCCGTTGTTTCTACGGTGTCGGCCGCTAGCCTGCTCGATGAGATAAACTATTTCTTCCCTCCTGGGGATACTAGAAGCTCGAAGGAGGCTTCTTCTGCAGAGTCTGGTTGCATTTTCATCTTGGGAGCCTTCTCCATATGCTTTTGTTGTGCCTTCTCAGTTGGGCTCGCCATAACCCTAATTCAGAGCACACTCTGTTAATAGGATCTCTAATAAAAAACATAAGCACTCACTTTTACAAGAATATAGAGGACAAACAAATGGATAAGCCTTAGATTCCTAGATTAGTAGCCTCACATTGCACTTCCATATTTTCCCAGACTCAAATATTTATCCTTACAATAAAATATCTACAAGGAATCATTCAAACTTGGTGAACAAGTCAATTTATAATTCTACATTTAACTCAATCTTCTACTTCCAAATGCACGACAAAGTCCATCAATACATGGAATCCATTGTGTGACACTATCACATAGCATTTTTATCCCCTATTTTATCTAGAAAATATCATGTGTGAGTGGTTATAACTTCATCAAGCCTATTACTACAATACATGGAAGTGTTCACACAACTACACATCCAACTCTAGATTCCATATCCATATTAGGTAATTATTCTCAAATTTAGTTTTGGATTATTGGTTGTTTTTTTTCTTAAATTGATTTGCTTGAAAGAGTTTGCATTGACTAAGCCTTTAACCATTCTTTACCAAGGTACCCTATTTTCTATCACTCTACTAACCCTAACCCTATTTCCAATGCTAATCCTTGGAACCCTCTTACTAGACCAAGACCTTCTCCCACTCGGCCTCAAAACCGTAAATTCACTAGTTGTTCATCCTCCAAACCAAACCAAGGACGTAACTTCTAATAAAGTCACACATTATGTGACAAATTGTCATATATTAAAACATCATGTTGGATCAATCTTCTTAGACACCCCCCATAGAGCCCTCCCCTCCATCACATCTAGAAATTATTACCCTACCCAACTAAGCCATTTCTCCTTCTCTGCATTCAAGACAATGCCATTCAATATCCTGACATCCTTTTCACAAATTCACTAGTTGTTCATCCTCCAAACCACATCAAAGACGTCACTTCCAATAAAGTCACACATTTTGTGACAGATTGTCACGTCTTAAAACATCGTGTTGGATCAATCTGTTTAGACACCCCCCCTAGAGCCCTCCCCTCCAACATTATTTCCAACTCCAACCTATATTGCAACAATTTCGTATGCAACTATATGAAAATATGAAACTATATGCAACTATATGCAACTAGGCAACTATATGCAACAATGCAACTTATCATTTTTTTTAGTGACTATATGCAACTTTATGCAACTATATGCAACTTTGAAACTATATGCAACTTATGAAACTATGAAACTATATTCAAATATATGCAACTATGCAACTATATGCAACTTATCCAACTATATGCAACTATATGCAACTTTATGCAACAATGCAACTTATGCAACTATATTGCAACTATATGCAACTTTATGCAACAATGCAACTTATGCAACTATATTGCAACTATATGAAACTATATTGCAACAATTTCGTATGAAACTATATGCAACTAACTGCAACTATGCAACTATATGCAACTATATGAAACTATGCAACTATATGCAAATATATGCAACTATATGCATCTATATCCAAATATATGCAACTATGCAACTATTAGGACCATACAATGTACCTTTTTGCTCACACTTTTGCTACCTTTACACCCTTGTTTCACTCACATTTAAACTCACATTATCACCTTACCCTATCTTTCCAAAGGTATACAATGTCTCTTCTCTTTACTATATGTTTAATCTGTTTTGCATATAATTTTACATTACTCTCGTACTTAACCATTGATCAGAAATGTATAAGTGCTGAAACAGTTCAAACTGTAGATTAGCATTAAGGCCTGTTGCTAAAATAGTTAAAGCATGCAAACCCTATGGCTGAAACAATCTGTGGACTACGATGTTGAAACAACAACTCACACAGAAGAAGTTGTTACACTCTCCGTGGTCTACGATGCTGAAACAACAACTCACACAGAAGAAGCTGCTACACTCTTCGTGGTCAACGATGATGAAACAACAAATCACACAGAAGAATCTGTTACACAGTTCGTGGTCTACGATGCTGAAACAACAACTCACAAAGAAAAAGATGTTACACCCTCTGTGGTCTACGATGCTGAAACAACAACACAAAACGGTTACATTGACCACAACAGCCGCACCTTGAGCTAGCATTAACCATCGCTGCTGCTTGAGACCAATTTGCTGAAACAGTCAGAACGCAAATCCCATGGCTGAAACAACCCGCAATTTGCGATGCTGAAACATCATACAACAACAGACAAATAAAGAAGCTATTACTCCAGCCGCAACAACAACACCTCACTCAGCACTTGTAATAGCATTCTGTTGCAGGAGACTAGGATATCCTATTCTAGTTTAGAAAGTCGATCTGACTAAGAATAGGACTCAGATGTACACCTGTAATTTGTTGATCAAATTGTATCGAAGGGATTCTCCTCTTTAAATAAGAGGAAATCATCATTATAGCGGACCTTCTGTTTTAACTAAGAAAGGATTATACAGGGAAGGACGTGTTTTACTTCAGATTGTAATATGATATAGTTGACAGATGAATAAAATACTGTTCTGAGCATTTCTCTCTAGTTCCTTTCGTTTCAGGGGAATCTTGTGAGAAGGGAGGGCCCACCTTCTTCACAAGATTCACCCATTAGCTTTATAGTGTGTTAGTGTTATTTCTGTTCATGCCTTGATTAATTTCTGTTTTGCTGAAACACTACTTTATTGAACTCTGTTTTGCTGAAACACTATTTTATTGAACTCTGTCTTGCTGAAACTCTTCTTTACTGATTGTTACATTGTTTTCATATGATTCATGCTTGGGTAACTGTTAATCATTCTAGTTAGCAATCCTGTTTGGTGAATTTATGAAAGCTTGATAATCAGAGACAGGTGCTGAAGATTCCTGCTTGGGGAATAGGGTCCTGTTCTCTGTAAGAGATAGTTAGCCATCAGTGCATGTCAATTATTTCAATTAGTAATGAGTTCATGAAAGTGTGCTAATCAGAAACAGGTGCTGAAGATTCCTGCTTGGGAAATAGGGTCCTGTTCTCTATTAAGAGGTAGTTAGTCTTCAGTGTGTGACAATCATTCCAATTAGCAACGAGTTCATAAAAGTGTGGTGATCGGAAACAGGTGCTGAAGATTTCTTCTTTGGGAATAGGGTCCTGTTCTCTGGTTATAGAATAGTTGGTCTTTCCTTTTGCAGTGTCTTGAAGGATTTGTTTTCCAGTTTGTTATTCCCTTAATGTAATCCAGGATTCTTTGGACAATTATTTCTTTAAACATTGAACTCTACAATGGGTAGATTGCTTTCCTGTAATTCAAGTTAGAACTTCAGTTTGTTCAAGGCAAAGTGTGATTAATATGTTTTTACTACAACTCTAGGTTGATTTTTAGATTGAGCATATATAGTGCGTGGTTACCTTTGAAATAAACATACTTCCCTGGGTTGACAATTCATGTAGCACTTGATTGTTTAGTTAAATAAGAAATTATAGTGACCAACATTTTGGCGCCGTTGCCGGGGAAGGTAATTATAGATTTCAAAAGCACTTATGATTTTTCAGATACAAAGATTGCATGAGAGGACATGGAGACCCCAAAGACGCTGACCCTACAGGTGGCAGAGGCAGAGGAAGAGGAGGAAGAAAGACTTATATTGACGAGATTATATCAAAGTCTGAATCTGCTGCTCAAAGACCAAACTCTCGGAAACCAAAATCCCAACCTTCATTTCAAGCAAACTTTGAGACGGGGAAAGAAGTTTGGAGTCCTGAGACAGTCAAGAAACCAACAAGAAACATTGAGGACAGAGCAGGCGCAGCAGGGGAGCAGACAGAAGAAAACATGGATGAGTACAATGAAGAATTGCATCATGAAGAACAGGCAGGTCCTGAAGGAGAGGTAAATGATGAAAACTCTTTTTCCACATTAGGATTTCCTATTGGTGATCTTCCTAGAGGGGTAGCCCCCATGAATAACATTCCACTCTCAGCACTACCTAACTTTCATGGTTTGTCTTCACAGGATCCTAATGAATTCCTTTTTGAGTTTGATATATTATGTAGAAGTTATGATTACATTTCCAATGCTAAAAAATTAAAACTATTTCCAGCAACATTGAAAGGAAATGCACTAAAATGGTTCATGAGTCTTGGAGGCCATGTAATCACAACATGGGACCAAATGAAACATAAATTCTTGAATAAATACCAGGACTATTTCCGAACAAGAGAAAAAAGGGAGGAACGATTTAAGATGATGCAGAAAGAGGATGAAAATCTGGAGGACTTTGTAGAAAGGCTACAGTACAATCTACAAAGATCCAGTCACCCCAATGTAAGTAAAGGTATTCTTAAAACTATATTATTAAAAGGAGTAAGGGATGACTGTCTAGATATGCTGAATATGCTTGGAAAAGGGGACATATCTAAGGAATCATACGATGAAATTGTTAATCTATGTAAAATATGTTCAAGAGGAGCTTCAAGAAATAGATCAAATAGCAGGGACACCACATTTTCAAGAGTCCAAAAATCAGGCAGTGGGGGAGCAACAAGAGCCGAAATAGGTAATTTACTTGAAGGTTTTAAAACTGAAATGTTAAGCTCTTTTGCCTCACAAATTGATACCCTGCAGATTCAAAAGAAGCAAGCAGAAGCAGAAGCAGCTCTGTCCATCTTTTGTTCTAGATGCAGAGACAAGCACCCACGAAGGGAATGTCCATTGGACAAAAATCCAATCTGCACCATCTGTGATAAAGATCATGAAACTCAACAATGCCCTTCTTTACCAGGAATCAAGGAAACATTACAACCAACTGATGAAGAAGCTAAAGTTGTCTATCTACTGACACAGAGAAGGCAATGGCAACCGCGGGGACAAGGTATGAATCCTAATATGCCATTTACATATTCTAATCATTGGAATAACTATCCTTCTTTCAATCAAATGAGTTACCCTCCCTATAATCAAATGCAATATCTAAATCAAATGAATTACCCACCCATGCAACAGACTAACCCACCCTTTGTTGATCCATCAATGTGGACTCCTTGTCCTCCACAACAACAACAACCATATCAGAACCAATAGAATCCAAATTGGAGAGGACAACAACCCCCCTTCCCAAATCAATTACCTCAATCACAATTTCTGCAACCACTCTCCTTACCATCAGGTACTCCACCAAACAATCAAATGATGAGACCCCAGCTACCTGTACAACCTAACCCTAACCCCAATAACAAAGTTGTGCACTGCATTGATATTCATAACCAGTCTACATTTTCTCTTCTCCCTACGCAATGCAACAATATTCATTTACGATCTGGGAGAATAGTAGAACCTATCATAGCCAATGTTACCTCTTCTGATAAAGAGGAAACAAAAGAGCATGATGTACCTGAAGAGGTACAATCATCCTCTAACAATGCTGCTAAAACAACAAAACCACCATTTTCTGAGCGTTTAGCTTTGAATAAAACGCCTGAGCCACCTGCTTTCAATCTTCTAGGGGAATTACAAAATCTTTATGTCAAAATTCCTCTATTACAAGCACTTTGAGATGTACCGATTTATGCCAGGACCATGTGAGACATCTGTGTTAAGAAACCTGGTAGGAAAATTAAGGATCCCCTCATAGTCCATGTTATGGGTGACTTGTCCGCACTAATGTCAGGTAAAGTTCCCCTAGTTAAATATGGTGATCCCGGCCACCCTACCGTCTCAGTACAAATTGGAAAAATGATAATCCCTCGAGTCCTGGTAGACTTAGGTGCCGCTATCAATATCATGACTCTGGAAACCTCACAACTTCTACAACTGCAAAATGAAATCAGAGACACCCCAACTATCCTAGAATTAGCTGACTGCTCCACAATCAAACCGGAGGGAGTCATTGAAGATCTAATTATCTTAGTGGAATCCTGGAATTATCTAGCTGACTTTGTGGTATTACAACCTAAAACAAAGTTGGGGGGCCACCCTTTAATTTTGGGCAGGCCTTGGCTAGCCACAATAGATGCTTTCATCAACTGTAGATCAGGTTCAATGACAATTTCCAATGGTTACGAGACTAAACAGCTTACCCTCTACCCTCACGCTACACCCCTGATTAATAATGATAATTCTGTATGGGTAGACTTTGATGATCAACTTACTCAACCCATCTTGACTATCGGACAAGATCTAAGCCTTAAATATGCCACCGAGGATAAAGTAATTAATAATTTTATTTGTGAACCCTCCTCCGTGACTCCAGAAACTCACAACCAGCTAGCTGCACTATTGGAATCAAATAATCAGGAAAACCTTAACTCTGAAAACCCACCTCAAATATCTGCCACCATCTCTTCTAAAAGCATACCAGTAGAAATTGAACCAGGCAAAACACTAAACATAAACCCCAACCTGACAGATGCTGAAACATAACAATTAATGAAGTTACTTCTTGAACATAAAGAAGCATTCGCTTGGGACTATACAGATATGAAAGGAATCTCTCTTGAATTATGTACTCATTGTATATATATCAAGGAGGATTGTCGACCGATCTGCCAATCTCAACGACGAATGAACCCTAATTTAAGAGAAATCCTTAAAGAAGAACTTCAAAAATTGCTCAATGCAGGGTTCATATATCCTATATCAGATAGTGAATGGGTGTCCCCGTTGGTAATAGTTCCTAAGAAAAATGGAAAATGGAGAGTATGTGTGGACTACAGAGCCTTAAATAAAGAAACTCAAAAAGAACACTTTCCATTACCATTCATTGATCAGGTGTTATACAATTTGCCAGGGAAGAAATTTTTCTCATTTTTAGATGGTTTCAGTGGGTATAATCAGATCAAAATTGCACCTCAAGATCAAGATAAAACCACTTTTACTAGCCCTTGGGGAACTTTTGCTTATAGAGTTCTCCCATTTGGACTATGTAATGTACCAACAACCTTTCAAAGAGCAGTTATAGGAATCTTTTCTGATATGCTTAATGACTCTATGGAAATTTTTATGGATGATTTTACCCCTTATGGTGTTTCTTTTCAGGAAGCACTACAAAACCTTGAGAAAGTACTTAAACGATGTATACAAGCCCACCTCTCCTTAAGTATAGAA
>JASDQU010010864.1:135937-150647 GCA_032191745.1 Picea mariana | reverse complement strand
CTTGTGAAGAAGGTGGGCCCTCCCTTCTCACAAGATTCACCCATTAGCTTTATAGTGTGTTAGTGTTATTTATGTTCATGCCTTGATTAATTTCTGTTTTGCTGAAACACTACTTTATTGAACTCTGTTTTGCTGAAACACTATTTTACTAAACTTTGCCTTGCTGAAACTCTGCTTTACTAATTGTTACATTGTTTTCATATGATTCATGCTTGGGTAACTGTTAACCATTCTAGTTAGCAATCCTGTTTGGTGAATTTATGAAAGCTTGATAATCAGGGACAGGTGCTGAAGATTCCTGCTTGGGGAATAGGGTCCTGTTCTCTGTTAGATATAGTTAGCCTTCAGTGCATGTCAATTATTTCAATTGGTAATGAGTTCATGAAAGTGTGCTAATCGGAAACAGGTGCTAAAGATTCCTGCTTTGGGAATAGGGTCCTATTCTCTGGTTATAGAATAGTTGGTCTTTCCTTTTTCAGTGTCTTGAAGGATTTCTTTTCCAGTTTGTTATTACCTTAATGTAATCGAGGATTCTTTGGACAATTGTTTCTTTAAACATTGAACTCTGCAATAGGTAGATTGTTTTCTTATAATTCAAGTTAGAACTTCAGTTTGTTCAAGGAAAAGTGTGATTGATATGTTTTTACTACAACTCTAGGTTGCTTTTGAGATTGAACATATATAGTGCGTGGTTAACTTTGAAATAAACAGACTTCCCTGGGTTGACAATTCATGTAACACTTGATTGTTTAATTAAATAAGCAATTATAGTGACCAATAAACAACTAAGGCTTTGTTGGAGGTACCTGCAGTGTTGATCACTCCAAGTTGTACTGGCTTATCTTGCTTTCTAATCAAAGAATCACAAAATTTCTCAAGACTGGGTTTTTGATAAGCTACCCCTAGAGCCTCTTGCATGGCACAAAAGGTAGATACAGACACAGAATATGCACTACCTAGCTTAGAAATAATAAGATAGATGCAACGATATTCATCTATATTTATCTTACATTCTTCACATAAAGTTCTAAGTGTTTTAAACTTAGATAGATAGTCTTCAATGCAAGAAAAATCACTTGGACTTAAAGTTAGTACTTGATTTTCTAACTGTTGTGCTCGAATAATATTGTGTTTACCAAACACAGATTCAATCTTTTCCCAAGCTTCTTTGGGTTTATCAATTGATTGAAGGTGGAACCTTAAATCATGAGAGTTGGAACTTACGATTAATCCATGTGCTTCATCATTCCTATTATCCCATTTGAATTTCTTATCAGCATCAGTGGGTGTTGTTTCCTTTCCCAAGGTAATCTGGTACAAGCCTTTACTTCTTCAAAAATCCTCCATATGAGATTTCCATTGGAAGTAGTTGGTGTTGGTAAGTAAAAGATTACTTTTAGAAGCCATATTAAATATGTAGATAATATAGATTTAAAAACTGAAACTGATGATCTAAATGTAAAGAGATCAAAAAGTTATGCAGTTAAAAAAAAATGACACTAAAAACAGACTTCGGATGTGAGAGTTATGTCCTTTAAAAAAAAACATAAACAGTAACCAAATGACCACGTGATAGGTAAGTTGTTTTGTGAAGTGACCCAATTTTATAAAGAGAAGTGGGGATCACTTTTACAATGAAGTTACTTAATAACAGAAAAGCTGGATGCAAAATAAATAACTCTAAAATAAAATATTAAAGCTACTTATAGTGATTCGCTTTTATACTTGAAGTGAAATACACTTTACAATTTTAGCATGAACTTTTTTAAAAAAAGTAACAAAAAAGAGACTTGAACTCAAGTCCTCTTACTTAATAAGGCAAATTTTAACCAAATGGTTTAGCAAAACATATTATAATGTTCAGAAGGAGGATTGGGGTTGTTGTTGTCGTTGAAGACGACCTTGGACAATGTGCTAAAAAAAAACTATTTTCACGGAAGAAAAAAAATTTGCTTCTCGATGACAACAAGGGTTAGATCTCGGTTAGCTTACCTGGAAGATGCATCTTTTCCTATCTGTTTCTTATTTTCCGAGATTGCACAGGGCACAGGGCAAAGAGAATGCATAGATATAAAAGAGTAGCAACCCAGAAATAAATAATACAAAACCGAAATAAAACCAAAACACTACTCTCCAAAAATTAAAAAAAAATGTGTATTCAAACTTTATACCTCCGGATCGGACTGTAATGGCAGTATCTTTTGCAAACAGAAACCTTTTTGAGTGAAACGAAAAAGTGTTCCTGAATGAAACGAGCGCTCCAGACGTAATGGAACAGTCCTCTCAGCCCAGAAATGTATGAAAATGAGATAAAATGGATATGAGTCAACTCAGCTTCACGATCTCGATCTACAACAGGAGTGGATCTTCAAACAAGCTCTTATACCATGTTTGAAAACACAACTATTACAACATAGGAGAAACACCTTCAGTAACCACTCAAATAACCATATCAAATATCAACACACTGATGTTTTCACGTGGTAAAACCCCTATGGGGAAACATCCTCCACCCCAGCCAACGCGACCACTTGGAGCAATTTATTAATGCAAAATAAAAAATATTATAGAGAGATTTTACAAGAGATTTTCTCACAATTGATCATCGACAAATGACCCTCCATGCTCTTTAAATAGAGATCATGGACCAATCAGGTGTTAATCCATGGATCAATGGCTGTTAAGATTGAGGAGAGTATGAATCGTCAGATCACTCTATGTCGGGAGCATATCATGACTGTTGGATTTCCTAACTACTAATGCATACTAAAGAAACACACTTTTACCTAACGACACATTAGACCAAGTAGATCTTAACTAACTCCTAAGTGTCTAAATATCCTAACACCAGTAGTCCAGAGGTGTCCGACTTGTGCTAGGCCATTTGTGATCCATATTAGGAATGGCCCTCTTAGCGGCAACCCCAATGATGCAACCTCCGATGCAAACATGTAACTCAATGGCTTGGCTATCAATTCGACTCCTTGCGCTTGATCCAAAAAGATATTTTAACGACAATGGTTGAGTTATTAAAGCATGATTTATTTTACCATTTAGAAAATTAATGAAAGAGGAAACATAGAAGCCATTAATAAATATACATATCTGAAAACAGGAATGAAGAACAACAAACCATAAACACCAAAGTGATAACAGAGTTTGGCAATATTGCCTACATCTCCGGGCCTTTGTCTCAGCGGGTGAGGCTTTCTTATTTATGTTCAAATATTTGAAATTACATCATAACAGTTCCATAAGGATTACAAAATGATATGGTCGTGTTCTACCAGATCTCAATAACCCAACAAAACTGACGGCACTGAAAACAGATGAACGGAGCTCCCAGAAATGGCCCGCAAAGGTGCTCTTCTCGATGGCTTCCCTGCATAAAAATGGGTTTGCCTCAACAATTCATCATCATTTTCCTGATATGAACCTCCTCTCATATCTCCAAGAACCTTTGGTTTAGATAGGCCTGAAGTTGGTAACAAACTCCCAACTTCCCTCCAAGATCTGGCCTCAAAAAGGGCCCAAGATCCTCCAAAAAGGGATAAAATCTTTCAAATTTGGCTAATAATCCATTAAAAATCATAATATAAAGTGGAAAACCCACAAATAGAAATAATATAGGGCACAACCCCTTTTTTTCAAGCTCCTGGTCACCTGGGCACACCCATGTGGCCATGGTCTGGCGCTGGTTCGTTGGCCCCCTCCAGAATAGGCCCCTGGTCCTATGCTTGGCCATGTGGTCACACCCCTTACCTTCCACATGTCCAACCTTATCCTCCACGTCCAAATGTGGTATAGGCCCCTGGTCGAACCCCCTGGTCATGCACCCTTGGTCGGTGGGCTAGCCTGACCGACCGGGCGCCAATCCCAAACTCTGTGCTAAGACATAGGTAGTGGACATATGGCAGTGGTACATACGACCGCGTCGGGGGCTACACCAAAAAATCCGTGCCAATACGGTGGTTCGATCGCATGCAACAGTCACATGCAATAGCGTCGAACTGTGTGCTGGTGCATATGTAATAACAAAGCGCCAATACATATAGAGTAGATTCATATACAAAGGGTCGTATGGTGATTGTATCGAGGGATGGGGCTAGACCCCAACCCTTTTTCTCCACCCGTTTTACATTTTTTCAAGCTTAAATATAAACTCGCGACCATATTTTATAAGCAACACCTAGGGAGGGTTGGTATCCCAACTTTGTCAAGTCTCTCACCCGAATGAGAGGTCACAGGCTCAATTCCCATAGAGTCCAAACTTTTTCCATATGCAAAATGACCAATAAATGGGTGCCACATGGCATCCCATGACTGGGCCACGTGGCACCTTACCACTTGCCCACAAACTTCCATGTTTCAAGTGATGATTGGTCCATGCAACTCCTACATTCTTTCCCTGTCACATGCCACTGTACCTTCCACGTCAGCCAGCTGCCACGTGTCATACGGTTGTACGACCTTGCCACGTCAGTCGTACGGACGTGCAACGTGTCACCCTTGCAGTGGTGCCATGTGTCACCATAGGATTCGTCCACCTATCGCCATCAACTGCCCAGTCAGTGCCAATGCATCACTGCCACGTAACCTGTATGGTCATATGACTTGTACAGTTAGTTAATTTTGTTTGTTTGGCCAAATGAACAAATTGCAATATTTTTCGCATACGACGTCTGTTTGAGCTCGTTCAAGTTTTTTTGGGTTCGTATCAATGAGGCCTACACACATGTCTGTTTTGAAGAGATTACAAGCAGTTTGGGTTTTAGGCCTTCCTGGACCCCTTCTTGGCTCCTGGATCCATTCTGGATCACACCTCCCCACTAAAGACCTTTTGGTCCTCCAAAAGGTTACAAAATTGACCTTACTGATTACATACTCACAAGGATAAAAAAAATTACTATTTTGTACAAAAATGATGTCATAACAACCATTATTACAACATGTGTGATTACATTAATGGAAGCAAAATGCAATGAAGATGTGACATCCACTTGTGGAAAAACCAAGTGACTAGTTTATTTCATCCATGTTGTTCCTCTTGCTTCATCGGTAATGCCTCTTCCTTTGTGAGTACATGCATAATCCTTTTTTCCTTCTTTGGACGAAGTTCCAGATTAATCTTCCAACATTTTTCCTTTTGATGTCCACCGATGTTGCAATATGTGCAGTGGTTTTTTGGCATCTAGACTTGTTTTCCCTTCTCTTTATTCCGTTGTGGAGTTGAGTCTTTATTCTGTGTTTCCTTCTTGGTCGACATAAAATTCCTGTAGAAAGATGGTCTCTTCCAACACTTGGCCACACAATGCTTAGGTGAATGACAAAACGTACAAGGATACATATTCCACAAGTTTCAGATTACATGATTATGTTTTTTTATAAACAAAAAGAGAATTGGAACAACCATGAACATTATACATGTCGTGCTTATCTTCACTTTTCTTTGGAGATGACTTGCATTCACTATCACCATCATGAAGTGATACACCATCACCTCTCATGAAGTGTTCCCGCAATGACTTAAGATGGTCATTTGAAGCATCACTTGCTTCCAATGTTTTGGAGCATTCTCCAATATCCTCTTTGCCATATCCCAATCCTAAATAGCTAGGTCTTTCCATAAACTCTATGGGATTAATGATACCTTGGCCCTTACTTCCAAGGCCCTTTCCTTCATAACCCATATTGGTTAGCAATTTCAAACCTATATCTCGTGTATGTTTTTCAAATGCACCGAAAGAACCATCCTGATGGGAACAATTGCGAAATTGATGAATGACTTCCACTACATACCTCATAGATGATTTCTAAATTCAATATAAAAGGAAATTCCTTCAATTCTTCTTTGCTTTTGTTGCTCTTTGAATATTTCCCTTGAACCGATCTCTTTCGTTCCAAGTAATCTTCATACAACTCTTTCACCATAAATGCCATGGCAAAGAGTGTTTTTCGCATATCCTTCTCATCTTGAGAAAGTCCCTCTTTAGATGCCATTTTATCAACTGTGATGAGATTTTCCATGGTAAACATGCAAACTCAAAAACCAACCATCAACTAGCTCTGATACCACATGCTCTGAAAATATCTTTTAATGGCAATGGTTCAGTTATTAAAGTATGAGTTATTTTACCATTAAGGAAATTAATGAAAGAGGAAACATAGCATCCATTAAGAAATATACAGATCTGAAAATAATCATGAATAAAAACAAACCATAAACACCAAAGTGATAACAAAGTTCGACAATCTTGTCTACGTCTCCGAGCCTTTGTCTCAGTGGGTGAGGCTTTCTTATTTCTGTTCAAATATTTAAAAGTACATCAGAACAGTTCCACAAGGATTACAAACTGATATGGTCATGTTCTACTAGATCTCAAGAACCCAATAAAACTAACGGCACTGAAAATGGATGAACGGAGCTCTCAGAAATGGCCCACAAAGGTGCTCTCCTCAATGGCTTCCCTGCATAAAAATGGCTTTGCCTCAACAATTCATCAGCATTTTCTTGATCTGAACCTCCTCCCATGGCTCTAAGAACCTCTGGTTTATATAGGCCTGAAGTTGGTAACAAACTCCCAACTTCCAAGATCTGGCCTCAAAAGGGCCCAAGATCCTCCAAAAATGGATTAAATCTCCCAAATCTGGCTAACAATCCATTTAAAATCATAATATAAAGTGGAAAACCCACAAATAGGAATAATACAGGGCGCAGACCCTTTTTTTCGGGCTCCTGGTCACCTGGGCGCACCCATGTGGCCCTGGTCTAGCACTGATTCATTGCCCCCCTCTAGAATAGGCCCATGGTCCTGTGTGTGGCGATGTGGCCACACCCCTTACCCTCCACACGCCTAAACCTTATCCTTCGTTCCCAAATGTGGTATAGGACCCTTGTCAAACCCCTTGGTCATGCGCCCTTGGTCGGTGGGTTAGCCTGATCGACCGGGTGCCAATCCCAAACTCCGTGCTAAAACATAGGTAGTGGACATATGGAAGTGGTACATATGACCGCGCTAGGGACTACACCAACAAATCCGTGCCTATAAAGTGGAAGGTTTGGTCGCATGCAACAGTCACATGTAATAGCACCGAACCATTGGTTGGTGCATATGTAATAGCCGCGTGCCAATACATATAGAGCAGATTCATATACAAAGGGTCGTATGGTGATTGTATCGGGAGCTGGGTCTAGACCCCAACCCTTTTTCTCCGCCTGTTTTACATTTGTTCAAACTTAAATATAAGCTCGCGACCATGGTTTATAAGTAACACCTATGGTGGGCTGGTAGCCCGGCCCTGCCAAGTCTCTCTCCCGGACTGGAGGTCACGGGTTCAATTCCCATAGAGTCCAAACTTTTGCCATACACAAAAATGACCAATGAATGGGTGCCACGTAGAAACCCATGACTGGGCCACGTGGCACCTTACCACTTTCCCACAAACTAACACGTGTCAATCAATGTTTGGTCCACGCAACTGCCTACGTTTTTTCCCTATCACGTGCCACTATATCTGCCACATGTTGTACGGTTGTACGACCTTGCCATGTCAGCCGTACGGATGTGCCATGTGTCACCCTTGCAGTGGTGCCACATTTCACCATAGGAATCGTCCATCTATTACCATCAACTACCCAGTCAAAGCCAACACATCACTTCCATGTCACCTGTACGATCATACGACCTGTACAGTCAGCTAATTTTGCATGTTTGGCCAAATGAACATATCACAATATCTTTCCCATACGACGTCCGTTTGAGCCCATTCAAGTTTCCTTGGGTTCGTATCGACAAGGCCTATGCACATGTCCGTTTTGAAGATATTCTCAGCACTTTGGTTTTTAGGCCTTCCGGGACCCCATATTGGCTCCTAGATCCATTCTGGATCAGCGCTGCTACAACACAATTTTAGTTTCATGTTCATGTCCTTGTTTTACAGCTTGACTGTTAATTTCCAGTTTAATTTCTAGTTCAATCTTCATAGTTTCTCTGCACAGTGGTGCACAAACTCAAATTCGCCACCTTCCCTGGTTTCCATTTGGCAGGGCAGATGGCAGATTGACAATTTTGACAATGACATCACAGTCTGAAATCTGTTCTGCACAGATCCCTGTGGCCAACCGATAAACTAGAATCCCAAGCACTTGGTCTCCCCCACCAATGGGTTTCATTAAACTAAACTTTGATGGTGCGTCAAAAGGGAATCTTGGCCCGACAGATTTTGGGGCAGTCCTCAAAAACTCAGAAGGACAAATTCTCTACTATGCAGCATGATTTCTCAGTATCAATACAGACAACACTGCTAATCTCTCGAGCCTCCTCATAGGAATCAAGACAGCAATGAACCACCACCTCAACAAGATCATAGTGGAGGGGGATTCCCAGATCATCATTCAGCTCATAACCAAAATTATTCATGGGGCTCACCCCCTGGAAGTCTCCCCCAGTTGGAGACTTTCAGGACTTTTGGAAGAGTTTGGATCCCTCTTACAACCCAACATCACTAGCATCCCCTCACACGTGAAAACGGAGGCAAACAAAGTAGTTGATTGTCTGCAAAATGAAGGGGTGGCTTCCACAACAAAGATGATTCACTAGAATGAAAAAACCTCTCCTCGCTCCAAACGCTCAGACCAATGCTTGGACTTGGCCATGAACAATTATCCCACCCCGGATGGGGTGCCACAAAGAAGAGGGCGACCACGTAGCACAACCCAGACCCTAGCCACTAATGTGGCAGGTTGGCTCCCCTCCCCTCACCATTAAATGGGAGAAATCGATAACTGCCCGTCAAGCAACGAAGGATAGTTCCCTCGCGTGAGTAAAATGGTGGTCATGAAATACAGTGGATGGGGGACATCTGATGCAGTGGTGATGTCAAAAATTTGCGTTATTATCTAGCAAAGTGGAGAATGGAGCCATTTCACCTTGGCATTCCACCAGCCAGGAAGCTCTGAGCACTGGTGCAGCCACCATAGGGCTTCCATCACTCTCACATCGCTACACAGAGGAGGAGGCAACAACTAGTGCGAGCCTTATCCATATCCCACACTCAGTGTAGGGAGAAGGCTAGGACGTCGCCAATGGCATATGTGGAGGAGGTGATTCCAGAGGAACCAATCCAGTACCCTCCAAAATCCCTCCTCTTCAATGTTCTAGACAATTGGCAGCCCCCTAGCCAATGTCTAGTAGGCACTAGTGTTCCAGACACCTTCCATTCTGAGTAGGAGGCCAAGGAAGAAAACACTTGCATAATTGAGGAGGAATTGCCCGAGGAATTCCTCCACCTCGACCCTAAGGACACCACACAATTCAAATATTCAGGCGAGGCGGAGGCAGTGGAGGAGCACGGGACGAAGGAGAGGCTCGAGGAAACGAAGGACAAGGAAGTGGCACGGGAGGATTCTGGCGAGGCAGTGACAGTTGGTGGTTTGGAGGTGGAGGGTGGCCCAGTCCTGGCGCCACCACCACTCACGACAATCTCGGATCTCTACTAGGAACCACCGCCCTTTTTCCATCCGGAGCTCGTGTTTGAGCTCAGAAGGCATATGGCGGATCAAATTCACCATTACACCCTTATGCATCAACAAATTGATATGTTGTACGAGGCTTATTCGAATGCACCAGTAGGCCAGAGGTGTTCCACTTGTACCAGTCCATTTTTGCTCCAGCCTAGGAATGGCCCTCTCAGCGACGACCCCAACGACGCAACCTCTGATGCAAACGGGTAACTCAATGGCTTGGCTATCAATTCGGCTCCTTGTGCTGCTACAACGCAGTTTCAATTTCATGTTCATGTCCTTGTTTTACATCTTGACTGTTCATTTCCAGTTTAATTTACAGTTCAATCTTCATGGTTTCTCTACACAGTGGTGCACAGACTCAAATTTTCCACCTGCCATGGTTTTTGTTTGGCAGGGCATATGGCGGATTGACAATTTTGACAATGACACCATAGTCTGCCATCTATTCTGGTTTCGCTAATTTGGCGGAACAATTGGGAGAGTGTTTACCATGTACTTTTTTGTATTGAAAACATTTTAATAGGATTTTCCCTCTTTTTATTCACAAAAAAAAAACACAAACACTCGCCCTTTCTTGGATAATTGTGAAAATTTAGCATTGTTTTAATAAAGTTTGCGGGAACATTAACAAACTTGCACCTTAAACCTTGGTATAATAATTTGACCTAAACTGCATTTTAAAATGTTGTTTATTTATTTATAAGTACAGTTTAAATTATATATTTCAAAAATTATGGTTAATAATATAACCTACAATGCATCTTAAAAGGCTTTTTATTTATAAATTCCTTTTAAATTATATATTTATGTTTGAAAGATTTTCCTAAATCATTCCAATTATATAAAATCATTTTCATGACATTAATTCGAAAACCCTATGAATAGTTCATTTAAAATGATATCACAAAAGGAATGATGTTAGGTTGGATATACAAATAGCTATGTATAAGATTTTTTTGAACCTTTTCATCTGAATTTGGTTAAATAGATTTTGATGAAATTTCTATTTTTCATTTTCTGTTATTTAAATTGCATTTTTTAATGCATAAATGGATTCGAAAAACCCTCAAAACCTTAGAATTATATAGATTCAATCACAAAATTCCAACATATTTTAACAGAATTAAAGTAAAAATTATCAAAAATATATTCTAAAAACTCAAAAAAAAAAAAAAAAAACATTTAACTAACTTGTACAAATAACTGCAACAAATTTATTAAAAATAATCCGTGAGGGCTCTATTATTTAATAACATCTGTGAAAATGTTGAATATAAATATATATCATACAAAATCAAAATGTCTTCTAACGGATCCTCAGAATGCACTGTACCTCCGAAAACTGCGGCACAGGCAATGCAGTCCACCTCCGAAAACGAAGGCACAGGACGACCAGAATTCCAAGGTCGATAATTTTGTGCAATTATTCCCTTTTCTATTCTCTTTCTTCAGCCCATGCTCAGATTTTCATATTTTAAATTTGCAAAGTCCTCTTCAAGTCTATGCATCGCAACGCTTCACCTCTTAAAACATTGTTCAGTCACCTTTTTCTAAATTGTCAAATCACCATTGTTAAACTCAAGTGGTGTTTGAAATATGCGAAAATTTAGCTTTCGTTCACTAAAGTTTGATCAAGCATTAACAAACTTGCACCTTACACCAAAATAATTTAAGGCAAAAATATATATATTCTTCTGGATATGTCAAGACGTATCATTTAATTTATTGTTGCTTAAATTATGGTTTATTAATTTTATAATATAAAATTTGTTTTTTAAGATTTAAATCAAATAATTTAAGGCAAAAAATATATATTCTTATGGATATGTCAAGACTTGTCATTTAATTTATTGTTGCTTAAATTATGGTTTATTAATTTTATAATATAAAATTTGTTTTTTAAGATTTAAATCATTGTAGGGACACGATGACACCATTTTGAAGGAAGACCATGACATCACTTGCATGACGTCAACCTAATGGTATATAACGAATGAGAGTGTGAGACTTCTTTTATTTATATATAGATATAATAAAATTCATAAACTATGGGTTTTGAGTGGGTGTAATATAACTATGACACGTTCCATCATTCTCTATAGTCTCTACTCTCAGGTTAAGAGAGGAATCTTGGTAATATAGCCATCGATTTTCGGTCAAACTATTTTGATTTTGACTTTGTAATTTTCATACAAAATTTTTATAATGTTTTCAAAAATTTATGTACTAAATTTAATATTTTGAAAAATTTAAATTATTTTTTAAATATTTAATATTTAAAAATGTTATTTTATGATTATGATTGGTTGAAAAATGAAGTGACAATTTATCTCTATTTAGAGAAAAGAAATTTTATTAAATTTAATTTTTGCTATGTCCTTACCAGCTGTCCTGCTATTAGATTGTCTCTCCATTGTTCATTGTGCATTGATTCTCCGTACTAAGCGGATCTCTACAGATCTCCTTTGTTCGTTGTGCATTGATTCTCGTGTAAAGTGGATTTAGGTTTTGTTTGGAATGAGTTGACGGAAACCATTAAAGAACCCAGACTTGAGTCTCATAAATTTTTAATATTAGGAAAGCAGTAAAGGGCCTAGAGCCTCAACCGGAGCATCAAATTTTTTTAATATTAATAACTCGAGCATTTAAAATTTTTGATATTAATAAATTGAAACTTTCAACATAAACTTGTATACACTTTTAACTAATAAATTGAAACTTTCACCATAAACTTGTTATGGTAGCGATTTTAGTGAATCAGATTACAAATTGAGCACCCCTCCCCTATGATTCTATTGTCTAACAAACACTTTTTTCTAGGATTGTTGAAATTAGGGTTTTGCTATGTAAGGGATAATGTGATTTTTGAACTAGGGTTAATTTTGAAGAACACCATGTGGGAGTGTGTTCATGTGGGTCTTGGAGTAATACACTTGTGAGATTTTATAGAACTTAATTATGCCACCAGGTTTGGATTGTATGCTCTCAGATTAAATTGTTAATATGTTCATGAATGGCTTCAGGAAGCAATTTGTAAGTCGCCATAAAACACTAAACAATACTCACTTGCACGACACATTAGTTTCATTGGAATCAAGGCATCAGATTATAGCTATGGGAACCCATCCCCTATTATTCCATTGCCTAGAAACTAGTCTTTTGAGGATCTTCAAAACTAGGGTTTTGCCCAGTAAGTGCCAATGCAATTTCTGAACTAGGGGTATATTTTGAAAAACACTATGTCAAGGGATTGTAGATAGCGTGGTCATGTGGGACTTGTAAAAACACACTTTAGGGAGCTGACTTAACTCAATTATACCACTTGGTTTGGATTTTATGCCCCCAAACCAAATTGTCAATGTGTCCCTAAATGGATTGAGGAGGTGGGTTGCAACTCACCATAAATCTCTAATTGAGGCTTCGATTGAAAACCTATTAGTTGTGTTGGAATCCTGTCATTGGATTACAACTAGGGGCACCCTTCCTTATGATTCCATTTCCTAGACAATGGTTTGTTCAAGGATATCCAGAACTATGGTTTTACTCAGTAAGACACAATGAAATTTATGAACTAGGAGTTGTTGTGGCCACAACAACCCCCCCCTCGCCCTCCCACCACCTTTCATTTTTATACTCAAAAGGAAAGGCGACCCCTACTAAATTTAATCTCTAATTCCTAAGACACTACTGCTATGATTCTACTGAATATTCTTTATCCACCTTGAGGGGGTTAGGGGTTTGGATCTTTATTGATTTTTTTTTTATCTTTGAGGGGGTTAGGAGTTTGGATCTTTATTGATTTTTTTTTTTTATCTTTGAGGAGGTTTTTCATGACCAGTGTTCTCCTTGAACTTTATCTTTCATATTTCACTCATTATACCTTTGATTTGTGATGCTTCTTTAATCCTTGTGTGATGATATTGATAGGTTGGATTTTGAGCCTTTTACATTAATTGTTTTTAACATTTTTAAGGAATTTACTGATCCTATCTAATTGCAGTTTCTTGATGCTCTATTTTATCTAAGGATCCACTATTTGCTTGTGCATCATATTGTACTATCATATCACTAAATCATGGATAAGTGTATGGTTGGTTTGAATGAAGAGCATACAATTACTTTGTATCTTGTACCTATTGTCTTGATGTTCATGCTCAAGATATCACATGTTAATGATATTCCTTAGTTTAATATCTATAACTAGAATTAGAGGATCTTTGATTGTTTTCAAGAATTTGAGATTAAATACATGCACATTTCATGACATTTTTTTACAACAATCGATTGTTCATAATAAGCCAAGATATTAGATGTTTTCTTCTAAGGAATTCCTTCTTTTCATTTCCTCATTCTCAGACAAACCTGGGTCTTTTTCATAGACTTGTTAGTGGCAACGGGAAATAAGGTAACATTTATAATGTACTAACCAATATTTCTTTGTGTCCTAACAAACATTATTCTTTATGTGGTTATAGTAATAGGGTTACAAAGTTATGTTCTTTTTCAAATAATTATTCTATTTCAAGTCCTCAGAGAATCATGTTGAAACAAAAGATCATGTGCATTTGGTCACATAATATAGAAGGCTCAAGAGAGAGGTTTCCAATTAATGGAAAAATATGGAAATATCAAGTGTGCCATGAGAAAACATAGATTTCTTTGTTTAACTACTTCATCTCTGAAATTCATACAAGAAGTCCTTAATCTTCTTATTCTTGACCATAATTCTCTCTTATCATATCTTGATTACCATTGAATCCAACATCCAAAATTAAATCTCATTTGTCTTGAAACCTAATTTGAATTTGACTTTATCACCATATATATTTTTCTATTTAATTCAGGATGATCCAATATATGAATTTTGTTGTATTTTATTATTTTAATGCAACCCTAATTCGTAGACCCATTTTAGGATCTGACTATCACACATTGATCCATCATACTTACCTTCTCGAGATTAAATTCTCGGGATATCAAGATGAGAACAAGTAATTTGTTCGATTTTTTCGAAAGATGAATCCCAAAGGCTCATAGAAGTCCCCGTTAATGGATTGACTTTTTCCACGTGCTAGATTGGCATGAGGATCCCTTTCATCCTGTTGTAACCTAAAATTACCTCGTCAAATATTTTTTATTCCTTACATATTTGGAAAACCATTCATTTTGTCCTCAATTAAAAAA
>JASDQU010010864.1:104946-118904 GCA_032191745.1 Picea mariana | reverse complement strand
GCAAGGATGAGAGATTTCTTGCTCTTAGGTGTTGTGAATTTGAGATCGTACTCCTGAAGGATAACGATCCAGCAGGCAAATTTACCATTAATTTGTCGACATCTGAGCAAGTATTGAATGGGGATGGAATCTGCTATGACTTTGGTTGTGCGAAGCAGAATATAATGGCACAGCTTCCGAACTGTGAGGACAACTGCTAGTGATAGTTTCTCTTTGTGATTGTACTTCAAGGGTGGCCCAGAGAGGTTTTTACTAATGTAGTAAATGACATGCTCATGATCATCATCTCCTATTTGAATGAGAACTCCTGCTACTGAGACGACTGAGGCTGATATGTAGAGGATATAGTCGCGATTATAGTCGGATGAACTAATTAAAGGGGAATTGGAGAGTGCCCTTTTAATATCATTGAAATCTTTTTGGGTATGTTCATCCCAGTGGAAGGGGATGTCGTGGCTTAATAAGCGAAGGAAACTGTGTGCTCGAGTGGCATAGTCTGGAACAAATCGCCATAGGAAGTTAGTTTTTCCTTGTAGGCTCTGGAGTTAGGGAGGTATAATTTCTATGATGGCCTGGACTTTGAGGGGGTCTACGGTAATACCGCTTTGGGATATGATGATTCCTAGGAGGCGCCCAACAGTGACGCAGAACACGCACTTAAGGAGGTTCAAGCAGATGTTGTACTGACGACACCTTTGGGAGATAATTCGTAAATCATCAAGATGTTGAGTGCATTTTTTGGATCGAGCTGTGAGGTCGTCCAAGTATGCGAGGATGATATGGGCCAAATCATGAAAAATGTATGTCATAGCCCGTTGGAAATTTGTGCCAACGTTTTTTAGGCCAAAAGGCATGACACGATATGCAAAAGTACCCCAAGGGGTGGTGAATGTTGTTTTTTATTGATCGGCTAGGTGGATTTGGATTTGATTATAGCTAGAGAAACCATCCATGAAGGATAGAGCTTCGTGGCCTGTGCAGTCGTTGATAATTTGATCGATGAAAGGCGTTGGAAAGTTGTCTTTGGGACAGGCGTGATTGAGATCGCGAAAGTCGGTGCATACACGGATGGTGCCCTGTTTCTTGTTAACGGGGACAGGGTTGGAGACCCATGAGGTATAGGCGATAGAGTAAATGAATCCAACCATGTGGAACTTGTCGATCTCGTCTTTGATGGCCATTGCTTTGGATGGGTGTAGCGGTCATTGTTTTAGGCGAACTGCTGTGATATTAGGGTAGGTGTCTGTGCAATGTTCGACAATAGAGGGATCAAGGCCAGGCATCTCTGTGTATGACCAAGAAAAAATATATCGGTACTCTTGGAAGAGGGCTTTGTAGGCGGTGACTTCTTCAGGAGTGCATGCGACGCCAATGGTGATTTCCTCGACAACTCTTTTTTTTATGGAAATATCGATTTTGATGGTAGGGGGAATGTTGGCCATATTGCCTTCTTCAAAAGCGCCCGGGGCAGGGATGGGGTTGTTGAACCAGTCAATGTGCCCGACTAGGATAAAATCCTTGGTTTCGAATGTATAAATGGGGTGTTGGTCAGGAGGCGTGAATGCTTCTTGTGACAAGAAGAGTGCTCTGTGTTGTAGTGCATCCCATGGGTAGACAGGGGTGGTTAATTCCTTGAGTATGTTCTCGTCATAATGGAATTGACAGGAATACAGAGGATCCAAAAGAGTGATATCGGTGACTATTACCGTGTGTTTATCTTCTGGTGGTGAATAAGCAAGAGGGATGGCGCAATGAGATTGCGTTAGTTCGCTCGTCATAAACCAAATATCAAGAGATTGAGGGTTATGAATGGTAGCTGGGTGTAAAATTTCCATGGGGAAATGAACGCGAGAATTAGGATGATTTGGGGGTAAATTCTCGTATAAATCATCCAAGAACCATGGAGGAGTGGGGAGTGTTTCTGGCTTAGGAGAAACAATATGAAGAATCTCTGGTGATGAGATAGTGTTAGCCATCCATTCTGTAGGGGGTGTAGGGGTTTGAATGAGGGTTGCTTGGCGTTGCCTATATTCAATGATCATATGACATTGATATGTGAAATGATCTAGTGATTTGCAGAGAGAGAAAGGGCATCTCATACATTCATTGACTGAGGTTGTGACATAATGGATGTCGGTGACAGTAATTGGGGTGGGTGTGTGTTGAAAGCTCTGTCGTACAACTATTAGTGTTTGGCGAAATTGAGGTATTGCTAGACAGTGGTGTGTGTAATGGCCATATTCTGAACAGATGGCACATGTGAATTTGGTTCACAGTCCTTTGTTACTTGCATTCTGGGAGATAACGACAATACTGGAGAAAGCGATGGGCGGCGATGAGATTTGGATGAGATTGCGTAACTTGGGGAGAGATGGGCATTTGTTGGTGGGGTGTCTGTCTTTCTTGCATAGCGCACAAGGAGGGTGGATGCGTGGGGGAAGTGGAGCAGTGGGCTCCTTCTTCTTTTTCCTGCCCCCGCTATAGCAGGGGGTTTAGTGGGCGGGGGTGTAGGGGGTACGGTGGGAGTGAGTATGGGAATCTGCATCGGGATTCCTTCAGTTTGGGGTGGGAGGGATGGTTGAGGAACCATCTCTGGTGGATGTAAATACCAAACTGGGATTGCCAGCACCATATTAGGGAGGGTAAGTGTGGCAGCGACTTGAAAATCATGTACACTTGGTGGGGGGTAAAAGAAAGGGATTTGAGTAATGGCTTGGGGAATTGTCTCCCAAATTGGGATGTGGCCTTCGGGTGAGGTGAAATCATGGACTAGTGGAGTCGACAAGTTTGCAGGGGGTTCTTGAGGGAGGATTTATGCGACTAGTGGGACGTCAGATGTAATAGAAGCCTCCTTGGGAGGATGGTTATCCTGAATGTTAGTCCCGTTGGATGAGACGACACATACTTTATTGGAAGGATGGATGAGTGGTGGTGCACCATGGTAAGTTCCTAATAAGGATGGGTGTTTGAAAATTCTGGGTCCCATCTCGATGAATGGGTATGCCTAAGGATTAGTGTGGATGTAAGAGATAATGTTATCGATGGTGGCAAAAGGGTTAGGCTCATAATGTGAGACCTGATCAATGGTAATGATCTTTCCGTTATGGGGGAACATCATGGTTCAAAAGACGGAAGAGGCAACTGCCTTCATAGCATACATGTAGCTACGAATGAATAAGATATTGTAATCGAGTGGGGCATTGATAACTTCAATGTCAATGAGAATGGTCTTTCCCATGAGTTCTATAGGGACGTTTTGGAAGAGCCCTTTAGGAGAAGATGGTCGTCCATCATAAGCTCTTAAATTAATGGTGGATGGTATGAGTTCGGGGGAACCAATTTTCTACCATACAATATTGGACATGATGCATGTGGATGCGCCTTCATCGATGATGCATCAATGAATTGTAATGTTTTGAATTTTTACGGGGATTTGAAAAGCGATGAGAGCGGGGAGATGAGGTTCTCAGCTGTCGAGATCAAATGTGATAAGTTGAGTATCTGCTGGGTCGACTTCCCCCAAGGCAGAAAGTAATGATTTCCATTGAGTGGGACAAGTTTGAAGTACTTCTAAGACTGGCATGGCAGTCAGGGATTATGCCAAGTCATCAACCAAACTATAGTTATGAGCTGCCCTAGCCTGAGGGTTGTGGACATTCCTATGCAAAGGGTGCAAGGGATGCGAAGATGTGTTTTTGTGTTAGGGTGAGGGATCATCAACGGGGGTCTTGTCGGTGCTGGGATTGTTTCTGGTGGGATGGGAAGAGACTCAGAGGGTGCCTAGTATTGACGATTACATGTTTATATAAGGATTTATTCCTCACCAGTGAGGAGGATAGTACGATCTATGGGATTTTTTAGGTTGAGATATGGTCCCAACTGTGGTGGGGTAGGCTGCATCTCTTGTTGGGTGTTCATCACTCCTTGGTGTGGAATGGGGTTTTGCAGCACGACTCGGGTTGGTTGTTGCACATATTATTGTGGGGCCTGCTGAGGGGCAGGCGGTGCTGGATTATGTGGTCCATTCACTGAGTCTTTCATCCATTTAAAATCAGCGATTTGGGTGCAATGATGAGTATAATGACCGAAATCACCACAAAGGGCACAGGGGAAGTTGGTGCAAAGGTTGTTATTTTTCCCTTGGCATCTATTGTTGTTGCCCCCCTGGGGGTTCGAAGTCCCTTGATTCTGGTGGCCCCCATTGGGTTGGTTTTATTGGGGGTGATTTCCGCCTTGGCCTGGGTTGTTATTGTTCCGATTTTTTCCTTTCTTTTTGGCATTATTCGACTGATGAGTTGGATTTTCCATATTCATCTGTTCAAAATTTTGATATTGTGAACAGGAGAGGGTTGAACAAAATTAACCCCAGCGTGAGGGTGTCCTGGTGGTGGAACCATGGGCTGTGGAGGGCCAGGAAATGGAAAGTATGGATTATGTTGTGGTAATGATCTGTAAGATACATAGGAAGGTGTGGCACTGTCGCTAGTACTTAGGGTATAAGCTGAGGTAGTGGGAGTACCCGAACTTGTTTGGATAGGTGGGCATATGGTGGGTGTCGGTGATGACCCACTACTGGGGGGAGGAAGGACAGTAAGGTATGGTTGTTGATAAGGGGGTGGAGGATAATAAGGGGTTCCTCCATATGCCGACGGATATTGTGGTGTGCCATACATTAGTAGTGGTGGGGGTTGTGGTGCGTGGTGCGTGGTGGTACAAATCAATCCGTCTGGTGAGTGAGACATCCTGGATTTATCTTGGCCAAATGGCATGGGTTTTGGGCGATCAGGAAGTACTATGTACAAGTACCCTGATTGTGAATAAATGAGGTTGTATTGTTGAACCTTAGTGATGGCTTCTTTTTCTGATTGAGGGAAGGTGGAAGCTACATCTTTACCGAGGAGAGAGACAAGTGATCTGAGAAACCAATCAAGGCATTGTTGTTTGGTGGTTTCTTCTTTGCACAAACTACGCCATCGATGCCGCTCGTGAATGTGATCAACGATATGTGTGGCTGAGGTTTGTTTAAAATTAGAGAGTAGTTCAAGACCATTGTCATGGAATATTGGTAATTGGAAGAAGGTCAAAAGTGCTTTGGCCAAGGACTCGAAAGTCACACAGGACCCTGANATGCTGTTGGAAGAGCACCATAAGTGGAAAGTCATGACATGGTTGGTAGGGTCATCTCCTGCCTTTCCTTCAAACTTGGGGATGTCTGAAGGTAATTTGGTAGGCATTGCAGGCCATGTGTGGTTATGCAATATAGGATCATTTGTGAGTTTGCTAAGGTCCAGTATGTTGAGAGAGGCCAAATATAGCATCGAGAGTGGTGGTGGAGGATTAGTTCCAGCCATGGTGTGGGGGTTTTGTGAACTTGACCCTTGAGGGGGACTAGGTGGGTTTGTGCTTTCCCTTGGAGAGGAAGTTGCCCCCCCCACTTCCTTGTAAAGGAGAGCGAGTGGATGGTGTACCTTGGTAATTGGACCCAAGTAAGGTGGAACCAAGCAAATCGAATCCCAAAATAGTGGCACTCACAGGAGTGTGAGAAGGTGGGGCTGGTGGGTTGGAAAGACTGGGAACTCCCCCTAGAATAGGAGGGAGATTTAGCAAGAGTCTAGAATGACGGGGGTTCTGTGGGTCCCCTATGATGTCCGAATAGCTGAGTGAATGTGTGCAAATGGTGGTGAGAGTAATGAATAAACAAGAGCCTTTGCTGCAATTTTTTGAATTTTACACAATATATATATCTAAATCACAATGTAATCATAAGTGCATCATACATAAAGTGTTATGATAAAGAAGCATATATGTGGGTAAGTGGATTTTGTCTGCATGGGGGAACAAAGAAAATGAATTCTCATGTCCTAAAATACGTAACGTCCTTCCTCTCAAATAGCACTGGACCTTCCAATAGTACTCAACAGTGGGGTCTGAAGTCACTGGAAGAGAAACTAGTGAAGGATGAAGCAATCGATTATAATGAGGGGTAGAGGGTGCATATCCCGAAGGAGCTGGCGATATTTCCCAATAGCCACACAAAATCCAATCAAGGTGCAATTGCAACCCACAATTGCCGCCTAGGTAGATGTCCTAAAATTTGCTCACTAGGTACCTCGATCAAAGTGCGACATTTAGATTTTCGGCCTAAGAAATGGGTCACGGGATGGATCTTGTCCAAGAGGTGGGTGCCTCAAGGGGGAACACATAGAACAATCGAACCTCGGTCTTCAACCCTTCACGGGTATCTCCCTTCCTTATGGTGTTAGGAGCAGTTGACTTGGAGGATTTAAAGTTCCCTATTTGACAACTTCTATTATTTTGAAAAATGTGAGAACCAGATAGCGGGGATTTTTTTGGATGCCTATCCCCGAAATCCTACCTAGAATAAAAAATTTCTTTTGGCACCTCCTGTGGAAGAAAACTTAGTGAGTTTTTAGAAAATTTTTAGATGTGGTTGTTTGAGAGATTGGGGGTGTGGACCAATCTCGTTGAATTTAAGTGGGAGTGGATAGTTTCGTCAAGAAAAAGGGCAAGGTGTTTCGAGATTCCCTTTGGAGGAAACTTACTTCAACCTCCATGTTTCGAGATGAAGACTATGTGAGTGAGAAGTGACTTTTGTGTGTGAACAAGTGAAAGTGTGCCAATTTTTTAATAATTTAGGTGTCACCTTGTTGCATGTGGACTTCGCTTGGTCCTTACAAGTGTTTGATTACCTAAGTTACTATGTGTCATTGGTACAACCTTACAGAATTCAAAAGTCCCTAGGAAACTAGCATGTGGACATGTGGGTCCTTATTATTCTTTTAACTCCCTGAAGTGATTTAATCTAAGAAAACTTTGAAACTATCCTAGATTGTGATCATGTGGGCATGTATGGGCCCGTTACAAAACCTTTAAACTTCCCTATTGATTTAATCTAAGAAAGAAAATTTCAACACTATCTAATCTTTGTAGCATGTGGGCATGTATGGGCCCATTACAATCTTTGAGATGTGTTTGAAAAATAAACTAAGAGGAGTCCCGAGGGGGCTGTCGTCCTCTCCTAAAGGTTTTAATCTTTTTAAGGGAGATGAAATCGTCTTCCAACCTCTTTCTGATTCTCAAGATCACTTTGAAATGCGAGAGAAGAGCATAATCAATGATTGATATCCAATTTTTGGTCCCAGTGCAAGTTTTATATGTGATTTCAAATGATTCCAACTTATACTCTTAGTCAAAGCAAGCCATCCATGTGGAAAAATGAAAGTAAAAGAGGAAATAATGATTTTAAACCCCCTAAGTGCCTATGTGTTTTGACTAATCCCTTTATATGAAGAGGGAACTATGTGTGGTGCAGATTACAACATGCATGAAATCATCTTTAAGAAGGTTAGGGGCCTTCCACAAGTCACAAAAAGGCTTACAATGTGTATTTTTCTGCATAGGTGCACAGGTCTCAGAGTAGACAGAGGTGCACTGAGAACTTGTGTGCTACCCGGACAAGACTTTTGGGCGCAGGTGCGCAGAGGGCACTGAGTATCACAGTGTTTTTGGGGCACATGTGCACGATGCACGATTGTGGGCCAATAAACCCACACACACCTATCACATGGCCGTGAAGAAAATTTCAGATGGAATTCTCTCAACTCAACATAGAATTTGGTTTCCTGTAGGTCGGCTTGGGCCAATTATGGTACCTACAGGTTAAGTAAACAAAAAGAAGAGTTAAAATAACCCAAATGGGGTAGGAAATTGATACATTTCCCCAGTGGAGTCGCCACTCTGTTGCACCTCTTTTGTCACATGAATGAGCAAAACAAAAGTGCTTACAAGCTTAGTTGGGTTAGCTAAGAAAGACAGTAGTAAGGAAAGGGTTAGAGAAAGAAACATAAAAGACTAAGCTAAGAATTAAACTAAAAAAGGAAAGAGCAACTAAACTATTGCATAAGGACATAAGAACAAGAAGCAAACAAGACTCATGTCACCAATGGAAAGGATTTGAATTAGTGAAAAGAAAAACACCAAAGAGAAAGGGGACTTTGGGTCCCTTCTTCCTCCAAGGGAGGGCTATTGGACCCCCAAACTTGAGTTCTTCTTACAACTTGAAAACTTGAAAGAAATGGTGAAAGAATCCCAAGCCAACCCACTCAAGAGGTGAGATGGATTGCTTGAATGGAATGGTGCTAGTATGCCCTTGATAGAAAAAAAGGATTCCCTAAGAGAATAGCAGCAGCATAACCTTACAAATGAATTCATTGAAAATATACTGCACCCATGGCCTTCTTTTATACCATAGCTTTGAGGCATTAAGCAACCAGCTTTTAGTGTGAAAATGGACTATTTAGGGCATTTTTAGGTCTTTGACCAACCACCCAGCTGGATCCAGTTGAGATTTGGATGTCAAATCAACTTGGAAGTTGAACCAGAAGTGGGTGGGAGGCCGACCAATCTCATAAATGCGTTGTTCTCAGGTGTGCACGGATTTTTGCGTCCATAGTCACGCATTGTGCGCATGTGCGCTTTTCTTGCATTTTTGAATTGCGTATATGCGTGTGCGCCCTGTGTAGTCATAGAGCACCTTAATTTTATCACTAGTTGTATAGTTTTGAACCTTTTGGAAATGATTTTTTGGTAATTTTGGTCCATGGGTGGACTCATAGTTGTTTGAAAATGCTGGATTCTTGTAGCCATTTGCGGATGAAATTTCAGTGATAACATCCATGATATGAAGTTCTTTTGCAAGGTTTCCAATCGCTTCTCGATTTCTTGCATTCTTTGAAGGATGTTCCCAAAGACAATTTTATTCCATCATTTTAGTTGTGACTTGAAATTTTTGGGCCACTGCTGTAATTTGTACATGTAGGTGCCATGTTCTATTTCTACTTGATTCGACTAGGAATTTAAGAGTTGATGGAAGTCAGGGTGGGATAACCATAATTTCTCAAATCTGAAGGGCTTGAGTTTGGGCGTCGCTCCTGCATCCAGACAAAGCAAGATGGGCCAGTGGTTTGAGCCTGTTTTCGATAGAATATTGGCCTCAATGGCAGGATATTCGAACAATAGAGCTTCTGAAATGAGGAAGAGGTCTAGCAGACAAGCTACCTAGTGATTTCCAGATCTGCGAATGGACCAGGTGAAAATACCATTCCTAGTCTCTATATCCACTAGATTTAGTTGATATATGAGGGCTCGAAACTTACCATTGTCTTGATCAATCCATTTGGTGCCCCTTGTATTTTCCTCCAGTGTTAGGATCATGTTGAGGTCGCCTCCTAGCAGACAGTTGGGCGAGCTCATCAGTTAATTGATAGTAGTTATTCTTTTGAAAAAGATCTCTTTGTCCTGGGTGCTCTGAGGTCCATAAGCATTCGTGATCTCGTCTTCTTTGGTAGATCCTATGGATTTGAGGTGAGTCGTGATCATGCCTATAGTGGAGAAGGGTTTGTCAATGATGACTATTGTGGGATTCCATAAGATCGCCAGACCACCTGCCGCCCCATTGGAGTCGGTGTGAAGGGAGTCACAACCTCTCCAACAACGCCGAAAGATGAGATTTTCTTCTTCTCCAACACATTTTGTCTCCTGCAAGAGGAGAATATCCAGATTCTCAACACGTATTGTAGTGTCCCCAAGGCCGAGCCCCGTTGCAAATCATGATATATGAAATAAATTGTAAATATGTTCTATAGGCTGGTGAGCCAAGTTTTGTATAAGCCGGTAGGCTTATGTGTTTGTTAGGCCAGGGAGACTAAGTGTTGAAGGCCAGGAGCCTGCCGTTGTACTTGTATGTATGCAGAATAATTAATAAAATATAAACACTGCCAGGTGCAGACCGACCACGATGAATGAGTGAAGGGGGACTGAGCATCCACAAAGTGGGCAAGGAATTAGGGGCTGGAAGGTGGGAAAGGGGCTAAGTGTTGAGCCTAGGGGGCTTAAGCCTGGGAATAATATTTTAATATTATTTCCAAAAAAAAATCCATGTGCATATTATGTTATCCTAAGTTCTTAGCAAAGGGAAAAGCGTGTAAAAGGGAGGCATGCGGATGGAATGCATGCAGTTCCAAGGGTGACAAGTGTCCACCCTGACGCATGCAAATAAAATAGACGAGGTAAGCCGTGAGGGGGGCTCTCTCATCCATTCGAACTTGAACTGTCCTGAGTGTGATCCGTGCGAGCCAGTCTGTAAGAGCTCCTAGTGTAATTCTGATACGGGGAAAGAAAGCCTGTGTTTGTTCTGAAGAATCCGTGTACACCCCTGTTCGGAGCCGTGGAGTCTGTGTCTGGTTCTAGGAAAACCCGTGTGCACATTCCTTGAATGGGAATCCTGTGTTGAATTCGATTGGAAGAATCTTTGTTATTCGGGAAAGATGAGCTAGCCTGTGCGTGGAGTCCCTGTTCCGAAATCATGACCGTGAGATCATCCTGTGACTGCTGAACTAGTTTGGGGAAGCCTGTGTCTATTTTCCTCGTGGGTTGTTGTGGTCATGCAGTACTGGACTGTGTGAGGCTTGTTGGCCTGTGAGCGACTCCTCCAGGTGAGAGAGTGCACAGAGGAAGGAGAGAACTCCTGGAAGGAACCTCGTAGCTGCCATAGAGCCCAGAGACTTCCGGTCCGGTCTATTCCTGTAACCCAAGGTAAGGGAGATTGGTAGCCGAAGGACTGTCTAGGTGACAGAGAAGGTGAATTCTCCTGGGGTGGAACAGGCATGTGGGGAATGAGGGTCTGTGGGCAGTGAGCGTGGGAGATTCCTGGGAGAGAATTCCTTCCTTGCAGTTGTGTGTGATGTTTTCCCTGTAACCTCAGTCGGAGCCTAGATTCCTTGCCTTGGGGTGGAGCTTAGTCCCAGCTCGGGGGTGACCCACTGCTAAGCTGATGAGAAGTGTGGTCTAAGGCTTGGAGGTTCGTGGAAGGCTTGCATTTGGTTGGTGGATTTCACCACTGTCACAAGATAAGTATCTAACTATGTTTTATCACATTTTATCATGTCTCTTCTATATATGTTATCATGTTTTCCGCCGTGTATACGAATTAATATGGAATGCTATAGATTGTTTAATTATTGCAGTAATGATATGTTTTACTCTGAGATTTAAATGTATTTCTTTGCTTGAATGCATGTGGTTATATCATGCCTATACGAATTTTGTAAAAGTGCATGTACAAATTGGTAACCGAGAGCAATGAAAGCCTTGGTAACAAAAAGGCGACACTACAAATTGGTATCAGAGTGAAGGTTTCGACGCTGAGCCTAGATGGGCCAGTGGAGCAGTCGTTGGACCGAGAATGTGAAGGGAAATTGGGTCTGGAGTGGCCAATTTCTGACCCTGGTTTGCTCTGAAGTGTCAAGGAGATACTTGACGAGTTTTTTAAGCTCAGGAGGTTTAGCGGTGCAGTGAAACCTCAGCCGGTGTGGTCTATGGCCACGGGGAGACAGGTCTCTACACCAATGGTGTTAGAACCTTAGGATCTGTTTGGAAGGGAAGGCGAGCCCTTGTGACCGTTGGATCTGGAAAAATGTGCGTAAGGATTAAAATTTCTTTGGAAATGGCACAGGAGTGTGGAAATCGCGATACACGAAATCCCAAATTAGTTAGAAACCGTTTGAGCCGTCAAATCTCGGCTGGAAAACCCGACAGCCATTGGATATGTCGGGAGGTGTCTGAAGGTTAAAACCTCAGTGATTAAAGGTGAAATCCTGAAATAGATCTAGACCATCCGAAAGACAGAGGACACATGTCGTGAGATTTTCCATTTCGAGAAATCGGGAATCGCGATATCGGGAGTCCTGGTAACAAGGGATCGGGACTTTCCATGATGGAAACCCCAGAACAGTCGTGGACCATCCGATTTGAGATGGCCACGTGTTGTGAGACTACCCGTTTCGAGGATCGGGGATTCAAAAGTTTCGATGACAAGAACTCGGACTTTCGTCATGATAAATCCCGACCATACTGTCGAGACTTTATCATGTGACTAAGTCCCGATGAATGGAAGAGATTCCTTTGGGGAATCTCAGGGTCTGTAAATATCGTTCGATGTGAGAAAGATCTGACTGTTGGATTTATGCGTGGAATTTCATATCGGGGATTAGGTGTTGGAAATCCCGACATCACTACAAAAGGAATCATGAAATCGTGAAACACGATATCCCGACGGACAAAGGAACCGTGTGGGGGCCACAGGATCTGAGAGGTGGACAGGTGGCACGTCGTTTCAGGTTTTTGCGGCGAGAAGTCCCAAAAATTTATGCATTTAGGATTCACTATATTGCGAACTCCAAAATGCCGATGGAGTGAGGGACCATTGAATAGTCAATCACGCGAGTGTATCGGAGAAACGACATATCGGGGTTCGGGAGTTGGTAAAGCAAGTTGTCTGACATCACGGGTGCCGAAATCGCGATAGGGGAAAACCCCGATAAGGATATAAGGCTATGGTCTTATGGGAGGCAGTCACATGGACCTAGGCATAGCCGTGAGAGGACTAAGGCAAAAGGCGCATCGACAAATCAGAGATCGGGAGTTCGTGAGGACAGGAACTCATGTCGTCGAGGATCACGAAACCCCGACACCCGAAGTCTCAATCGGGGAGATGTACGCCGTAGAAACCTGAAGAGAACCACGTGCTAGCATGTGTGAAGAGAGGCAAGAGTGGTGGGACCCTAATGACGTCACCGAAGGTGACGAGGATCCTCCAAAACACACCACGTACCACTACGGTTGAGGGTGATAGCTGTGCTGTAGACCCATAGAATAAGGTAAATCAGAATTTCGGATGTCGGGGGTGGGGAAGGAGAGTGAAACGGGAGTTCTCCAGTACTGAAACTACGAAACCACGAAACTCAAGGTCCCGAAAGTCCCGAAATACCGAAAACTGAAGTTTCGAACACCCAAAAAAAATACAGAGCTGAACAGAGCTCAGAAAATTAGTGAAATTGAAACACTTTCTTAAAATCGATTGTCACGAAAGATGAGGAATTGTCAAGAAACGAAGGTTTGAAAAAATTCGAGTCGTCTGCGCATTATATTTTAGAAGACTGACGAGTGCCAGAACTATTGGGAAATTGCCGCAAAATGCAAAGAAATGGAATAGATACATAATACTTCCAGTTCAAGAAACTTATTTAAACCGAAATGTCTTTTATTTTGTTCGAACTAGCTTATAAATATTGTGGATTGTTCGTGAAAGTTTAATGGCCTGACAAATTTGAATTGAATTTCACAGTGCGTGTGCAGAGTTCAATGAAGGCCAGAACTCCAGTTAATCAACGCTGAGTATGGAGTGGGGAAGAGTGCAAATTACCCCTGAAATGGAAGACGAACAGGAAGGAAACGATGTTAACCTAGGAGTCGAAAGATCGAACTCTAATGGGCATGGAAAGGAGATGGATAAGGAAGGAAACATGATTAAAGTAATTGAAGGATTGCAAAGAGAGGCTAAGTCTCACCGAGCTGATAGCCGAAATCTCATGAAAGTCAAGGATCGGCAGGGTAAATTAAACTTAAATTTTTTGAAGAGCCTGGAAAGAATAGAGAAGAAACTCGAGAAGGGAAGAGACTCAAGTATGACGGAGAGTCGCAGAAACCATGGGAGAAGAAGTAGGTCAAGGAGTGGTAGCCGACATCTCAGTCGCTCCCAAAAACATTCTGACAGGAAGACACACAGTAGTTCAAGCCCGTCCCCTACCAGAAAACATCAAAAATCTGGAAAGGAGGAATTGAAAGGGGAGATGAACAAAATTAAACCTCCAACATTTGATGGAGAGCATAAGAAGGAGGAAGATGCTGAGACATGGTTGCTTGGCATGAAGAAGTACTTCCAACTGCAAAATTATTCTGCCTGTACAGAAGGAAGAATTGCAATGTACCAGTTGAAAGGAAAAGCATCCATGTGGTGGGATCAGTTTGTGCAGGTGAAACACATCAGAGAGAAAGAGGTCACGTGGAAGGAGTTTAAGAGGTATTTCGAGAAGAAATAC
>JASDQU010010864.1:81779-104820 GCA_032191745.1 Picea mariana | reverse complement strand
CATCACCCAAATGAACCTGTCCAAAATCACCTTGAACATAATCTAGAAAATGTTTCCTATGGGTTGTGGCATGAAATGAAGCCCCTGAATCTACTACCCAAGACTCGGAAATATTATCTACAAAAAGAATCAAAGCATCTTGTAACACATCATCTATTACATTTGCTTCCTGATTTCTCTCTTGTTTTCCATCTCTTTGTTTCTTTGGAGCTCTGTAGTCTTTCTTCAAATGTCCTTTCTTCCCACAATTCTAGCACTTTATCTTTCCAAGTCTGGATTTGGATCTACCCTTCCTAGAATTCCCATGATTCCCTAAGCCCTTTCCTCTATCCTTTTGTCTTCCCCTGTTCTCCATGTTCAACGCACTACCTGATGTCTCACCTGTGCTTTTCCGTCGCATTTCCTCACTAAGGATAACACCAACAACATCATCAAATTTTAAAGTATTTGAACCAGAGACAGAGTTACTTACAACCATGACCAAGCCATTCCATCTTTCTGGAAATGAGCACAAGATTAGAAGAGCCCTAACCTCATCATCAAAGTCCACTTTTATAGAACTTAGTTGATTAGTAACCGTATTAAATTCATTTAAATGATCTGCAACAGACCCACCTTCCGACATCTTCATATTAAATAATCTCTTCATTAGAAATACCTTATTGGACACCGAGGGTTTTTCATACAATTAGTCCAACGCATCCATCAAACCCTTCATTGTCTTTTCTTTTGAGATATTGAAAGCCATCGACACTGCCAGGCTCAGCCGTATCGTTCCTAGAGAATTTATGTCAAGAATCTCCCATTCTTTGTCCTTCATGGCCGTCAGCTTCTTTGCTACTCCGCTCAATGGTAGGAATATATCCTTCTGATATAAATAATCTTCCATCTGCATCTTCCATAACTGGTAGTTTTGGCCATTAAATTTCTTGACCCTAAACTTTCCATCTTCCGACATTTCTCCCACTCGAACCAGAAACCCTCTTTTCCTGCGAGTTACCTTAGGCTCTAATACCAGTTGTTAGAAAAAAAGGACCGCAGAGCAATAAAATAAAAAAAATGCGGAAACAAAACATAGAAGATACACAATACAAGAGAGACACAGATTTATGTGGTTCACCCAGTGTGGGCTACGTCCACCAGAGAAATTGCCAGGTCCTTTCTTTATTATTATCCATCAAAATGAAGGGATACAACCTACAGCAAAACCTGTTGTAACTTCCTATTCTTTCTCTCACAGTCTCCTCTCTCAGAATACAATACTCGCCAACATGCATAGCCGCAATACATTTCCCTCATAAAAGAGGGTTGCCTTCTAGGGAAAAAAACCCTAACATAATATCTATCGTTAGATCTGTGACCTTATAATGAACGGTCCATATTTACAATGAAATTACAATATACTTTTACAAGGCAATTTTTTCTTCGGGGGCTTCACCCTCGAACCCCCCCTGGGGGCCTGCTTGCCCACAAACCCCCCAGCCAGGGGGATATCCCCCCCGGCCCCGCAGAGGGGGTACCCCCCTCTGCACTCCCCCACGTGGAAGAGTGTACATACTTCTGGGGTGTAAATAATTCATGG
The DNA here is from genome assembly GCA_032191745.1 of Picea mariana. Taxonomy (NCBI): domain Eukaryota; kingdom Viridiplantae; phylum Streptophyta; class Pinopsida; order Pinales; family Pinaceae; genus Picea; species Picea mariana. The sequence goes on along the minus strand of JASDQU010010864.1, from coordinate 103,238 downwards.
GGTATAAACATGGCTGAAAGTAAAACACCTCTAAATCAGGAAGATAATCAGGCTCCACAACCAACAAGAAAATGTGTTCAATGGAATCCCAAGACAAGCCCTCTATATGTGTTCCCCACTACGTTTGGTATGGCTTTGGAGGGGTTATCTCCACTACCTTTCCGCACGTGACATTGTGTTTAGCCCCTGTGTTAGAGGGGGGTCCCATATAAATTTCATGGTTACTGGAATTTCAAGCACTCCCTAGCACAGACTCTTATGTTTGTTTTTGTAGCCTTGAAGAGTTTCCTCTCCAATCCTAAATCAAGGCTCTAGCCTAGACTAAATTGATGGAACCTACAAACACAAAGTCTAATAACTTTTAATTATGAATTAATTTTAGTAGTTGTCTAAAGTCAAAGGGAACGGAAGTGAAACCAGTGATGTTATTTAAGAGTTGAAAGAGAAGAGCATAAGATGAAACTAAAACTAAACTACTTCTTCTTCACAAATAAAGATTCGCCAAATTAAACTCTTTCACCAAACTTTTCGTAACTTTTTTCCTCAGATCTTTGAAAAGAAAACTTAAAACAAGATTTTGCTCGACTACGAGCTACTTAATGTCCTAAGTATTTAAGTAAAGAACTTAAGAAAACTTTATTTTTCCTTGAAAAATAAAACAACTAACCTAAAAACCAAACAAAGAAATGAAAATAAATAAATAAATATATATATATATATATATATATATATATATATATATATATATATATATATATATATATATATATTGTTTTAGGCTTCAAAACAAGAAATTTGAAAATGAATTCTTTTCTTTTATTCTAAAGAAAAATAGGGGAAAATGACAACAAGACAAGACCAAGAAATGACTTATGTCCAATCACATATCGCAGGGAGTCACTGACAATACCAAACAGGAAGATCAGAACAGACTCACAAACTTGTTTAAAATCCCTAATAAAGAAGACACAAGAAATATTTGATAAAAAGAAAGCTATGCTAAGGTCAGACCTAGGATACATACTGCTATAACAGAGACTAGGGATAGATCAATAAAACCCATGAGAAGTATGACTTCTAACAGGGAATAGGATGACTGCCTCTTCTTTAAAAATAAATTCTCAACACAGGCATGCTACTGACACTTCAGCAGCCTGCGTATGTATGCGGGTTTTCCAAAGGCAGGGCACGTATGTACACATGCCAACCCAATACAGGCCGCGTACACCTCTGTAACTTCTCAAAAAAATGAAAACCAACAGTCAAGCAAACCAGGCAGGGAGTATTGGTATTGAAGACCTTAATCCCTTAAAGACACAGAAACTTACAGAAACTCAAAAAGGTAGTTAAACCAATTAAAGCACCCAGAAAGGATATCCCCAAAAACGCTAGAAATCTCCCCAGTATGGTCACCAATTCTGCTATAGCGGGAAAGCCCCCTTACAGAATACACTAGGGTTCTGAAGTGTAGGCAGAGCTAACCATCTAAAGTCTCCTATTTTTAACAACTATCCCAACATTATCCCATAATCATACATAAAACAAAAAATATAGGGATCCAGTACGCATACCTTAAACTCTGCGTCCGGTGTCGATCCCTTTGCACTCAGTTGTTTCTCGACTACAAATATCTTCCCAAGGCCAACCTGCATTCACCAAAAGAAAAACAATAAACTACAAGAATGCATTCTATACATGGATTAGTGGGTTAGACATAATAACAAAAAATGCAAACAAATCATAAAGATTTAAGACATCAATTGGCGGGATGGAAAAAGTATTTTTTTATATTAATATCACAAAATGTGTTTATAATATGAGACTGACAACTACTCCTCAAACTCGGTCCTAGGCTCCTATTCACCATGCACCAACTACTTCCATGTATTCTTATTCTCTTCAGCTCTCTCTAGGGATGTAACAACCCTAAGTATTTAATCAATTGTCATGGTTTAATTAATTGTTTAATGTATATTATTTTAAAAATTAATTAAATAATTGTCCTCGTTAAATATTTTTTAAATGTGAATTGGTTTAATTAACTAATTAATTAATTTAATGATTAAATATATGTTTAATAAAATCTAGTTTAATAAATTATTAATTATTATTTTGTATCGATTGATGGAACCATTAAAGAGAAGGGGATAAGGTGGTTGGCATTGAATGGAGGGATAAGGTGGGTGAGTCTTAATGAAGGGAGAAGGAGGTGGATGATAAAGGGGGGAAAGGAGGATATGAGGGGGAAAAACATTCGAGAGGGGGCACCTTTTGACTTTGGAGGGACAGAGAATTATTTTGATATTGGAGACTATATTGGGCATTTTTATTTTTGGGAGATTGGAAGACTGTATTACTAGTTTTTGGCTGGAGAAGCTTGTTGTAGGACTGAGATAGGGGGCACCTATTGTTGGGAGTTTTGGGTTCGGGGGCCAGGAATCCTTACGGAATTCTGGAGCTAGGGAGCCGGAGAGGCTCTCTTCCTAGCTGGTTAGGAGGTTAAACAGTTTTGGGTAGAGCATCAAGCAGAGTTGGAGGACATCAGGACATCAGTAGCATCAGTTAGAGGTATGTATTTTCATTATTCTACTGTGTTATGTTATTTATTATGATCTACTCATAAATATTAATATGTTGAATATGTAGTGCATTATTATGATGAATAATGAATGGTTTAAGGTTAGGTTAGTATTTATCTATTTTAATTTATGATTTATAAGTTTCTATTTGAAGAGTCCTTACACATGGTATCAGAGCCCGGTTTCAAGACTGAAACCTAGGGCTTTACTAGCCACATAATTGTGCAAACTATTTCTTGAAACAAGTCCCATCCTACAGCCTAAAACCCTTGAAGCAACAAAAAATAAAAAAAATAAACAAAGATGACCTAGAACGCTAAGTAGACAATGAACGTGAGATTCTGCATGCGTGAGAGTGTGCATGCTTCCTAGGATAATTGAAGGAGGGTATATGCATTAGAAAAAGAGAGACTCTCCCTGGTTCTAGCCACTTGTAAGAATGACTCTTCACCTACACACACTGAGAATTAATAAGAGTTACATACTGTAAATATTCTAAAAAAATCATGGGTATTTCATTATACCACATTTATATAATATGTCATATATTTATACAATTAATATTTTATATCTTTAACAATTGGTAAATAACAAATTGACTGGTAAATGAGACTTTATACAAAATAAAAAAACTCTTCATCATTGTTAATGGAGTTACATCTGGTAAAATAAAGTGAAACAAGATCATAAAATAATAACAATAATACCCATATTGTAGATGCATGTAACCCTGTACAACCTAGGAAACCCAAAACCGATGACAAAAAAAAATATAGAGAAACTCAAAACAGAGGGGAAAACAGTGCCATTTATACCTGTAGTGTTCCCAAGGCCGAGCCCCGTTGCAAATCATGATATATGAAATGAATTGTAAATATGTTCTATAGGCGGGTGAGCCAAGTTTTGTATAATATGATAGGCTTATGTGTTTGTTAGGCCAGGGAGCCTAAGTGTTGAAGGCCAGGAGCCTGTTGTTGTACTTGTATGTATGCAGAATAATTAATAAAATATAAACACCGCCAGGTGCAGACCGACCACGATGAATGAGTGAAGGGGGACTGAGCTTCCACAGAGTGGGAAAGGAATTAGGGGATGGAAGGTGGGAAAGGGGTTAAGTGTTGAGCCTAAGGGGCTAAGCCTAGGGGTCTTAAGCCATGGAATAATATTTTAATATTATTTCCAAAAAAAGCCATGTGCATATTATGTTATCCTAAGTTCCTGGCAAAGGGAAAAGTGTGTAAAAGGGAGGCATGCAGATGGAATGCATGCAGTTCCAAGGGTGACAAGTGTCCACCCTGACGCATGCAAATAAAACAGACGAGGTAAGTTGTGAGGGGGGATCTCTTATCCATTCGACCTGAATGTCCTGAGCATGATCCGTGCGAGCCAGTCTGTAAGAGTTCCTGGTGTAATTCTGATACGGGGAAAGAAAGCATGTGTTTGTTCTGAAGAATCTGTGTACACCCCTATTCGGATCCGTGGAGTCTGTGTCTGGTTCTAGGAAGACCCGTGTGCGCATTCCCTAAACGGGAAGCCTGTGTTGAATTCGAGTGGAAGAATATTTGTTATTTGAGAAAGCTGAGCTAGCTTGTGCGTGGAGTCCCTGTTCCGAAATCATGATCGTGAGATCATCCTGTGACTGCTGAACCAGTTTGGGGAATCTTGTGTTTGTTTTCCCCGTGGGTTGTTGTGGCTGTGTAGTATTGGACTGCGTGAGGATTGTTGGCCTATGAGCGACTCCCTCCAGGTGAGAGAGTGCGTAGTGGAAGGAGAGAACTCCTGGAAGGAACCCTGTAGCTACCATAGAGCCCAGAGACTTCCGGTCCGGTGTGTTCCTGCAACCCAAGGCAAGGGAGATTGACAGCCGAAGGACTGTCCAAGTGACAGAGAAGGTGCATTCTCCTGGGGTGGAACAAGCTTGTGGGGAAAGAGGGTCTGTGGGTAGTGAGCGTGGGAGATTCCTGGGAGAGAATTCCTTCTTTGTGGTTGTGTGTGATGTTTTCCCTGTAACCTCAGCCTAAGCCTAGATTCCTTGCCTTGGGGTGGAGCTTAGTCCCAGCTCGGGGGTGGCCCACTGCTGAGCTGATGAGTAGTGTGGTATAAGGCTGGGAGGTTCGTGGAAGGCCTGCATTTGGTTGGTGGATTTCACCACTATCACAAGATAAGTATCTAACTATGTTTTATCACATTTTATCATGTCTCTTCTATATATGTTATCATGATTTCCGCTGTGTATACAAATTAACATGGGATGCTATGGATTGTTTAATTATAGTAGTAATGATATGTTTTACTCTGAGATTTAAATGTGTTTAATTATTTAAATGCATGTGGTTATATAATTCCTGTACGAATTATGTAAAAGTGCGTGTACAGATTGGTAACCAAGAGTGATGAAAGCCTTGGTAACAAAAAGGTGACGCTACAAATTGGTATCAGAGCGAAGGTTTCGGCACTAAGCATAGATGGGCCAGTGGAGCGGTATTTGGACCAAGAATGTGAAGGGAAATTGGGTCTGGAGTGGCCAATTTTAGACCCTGGTTTGCTCTGAAGTGTCAAGGAGATACTTGACAAGTTTTTAAGCTCAGGAGGTTTAGCGGTGCAGTGAAACCGCAGCTGGTGTGGTCTATGGCCACGGGGAGACAGGTCTCTACACCAATGGTGTTAGAACCTTAGGATCTGTTCGGGAGGGAAGGTGAGCCCTCGTGACTGTCGGATCTGGAAAAATGTGCGTAAGGATTAAAATTCCTTTGGAAATGGCACAAGGGTGTGGAAATCGCAATACGCAAAATCCCGAATTAGTTAGAAACCATTTGAGCCGTCAGATCTTGGCCAAAAAAACCAGCAGTCATTGGATCTATTGGGAGGTGTCTGAAGTTTAAAACCTCAGTGATTAAAGACAAAATCCTGAAATAGATCTAGACCGTCCAAAAGACAGAGGACACGTGTCATGAGATTTTCCATTTTGGGAAATCGGGAATTGCGATATCGGGAGTCCTGGTAACAAGGGATCGGGACTTTCCATGATGGAAACCCCAGAACAGTCGTGGACCATCCGATTTGAGATGGCCACGTGTTGTGAGACTACCCGTTTCGAGGATCGGGGATTCGAAAGTTCCGATGACAAGAACTCGGACTTTCGTCATGATAAATCCTGACCATACTATCAAGACATTAGCATGTGACTAAGTCCCGATGAACGGACGAGATTCCTTCGGGGAATCTTAGGGTCTGTAAAGACCGTTCGATGTGAGAAAGATCTAACTGTTGGATTTATGCATGGAATTTCAAATCAGGGATTGGTTGTTGGAAATCCCGACATCACAGGAATCGCAAAATCATGAAACGCGATATCCCGACGGACAAAAGAATCGTGTGGGGGCCACAGGATCCGAGAGGTGGACAGGTGGCACGTCGTTTCGGGTTTTCATGGTGAGAAGTCCCGAAAATTTATGCATTTAGGATTCGCGATATCGAAAACTCCGAAACACTGATGGAGTGAGGGACCGTTGAATAGTCAATCGCACAAGTGTATCAGAGAAACGGCATATCAGGGTTCGGGAGTCGGTAAAGCAAGTTGTCCGACATCACGGGTGCTGAAATCATGATAGGGGAAAACCTCGATAAGGATATAAGGTTGCGGTCTTATGGGAGGCGGTCACATGGACCTAGGCATAGTCGTGAGAGGACTAAGGCAAAAGGCGCATTGGCAAATTGGATATCGGGAGTTCGTGAGGATAGGAACTCATGTCATCAAGGATCATGAAACCCCGACACCCGAAGTCTTAATCGGGGAGATGTACCCCATAGACACCTGAAGAGCACCATGTGCCAGTGTGTGTGAAGACAGGCGAGAGTGGTGGGACCCTAATGATGTCACCGAAGGTGATGAGGATCCAACAAAAAAGCACCATGTACCACTATGGTAGAGGGTGACAACTGTGCTGTGGGCCCGGAGGGTAAAGTAAATCGGAATTTCGGAATTCGGCAATTGAAATGACAAGAGGTGGGGGTCACTATATAATGAACTCCTGGGTATCAAAACTCAAGGTCCCGAAAGTCCCAAAATACCGAAAACTGAAGTTTCAAACACCCGAAAAATACAGAGCTGAACAGAGCTCAGAAAATTCATGAAATTGAAACACTTTCTTAAAATCGATTGTCACGAAAGATGAAGAATTATCAAGAAATGAAGGTTCAACAAAATTCGAGTCGTCTGCGCATTATATTGCAAAAGACTGACGAGTGCCAGAACTGTTGGGAAATTGCCACAAAATGCAAAGAAATGGAAGAGATACATAATACTTCCAATTCAAGAAACTTATTTAAACCGAAATGTCTTTTATTTTGTTCGGACTGGCTTATAAATATTGTGGATTGTTCGTGAAAGTTTAATGGCCTGACAAATTCGAATTGAATTACACAAGAGTGCGTGTGCAGAGTTCAACGAAGTCCATAACTCCAGTTAATTAACGCCGAGTATGGAGTGGGGAAGAGTGCAAATTACACCTGAAATGGAAGACAAACGGGAAGGAAAGGATGTTAACCTAGGAGTCGAAGGATCGAACTCTAATGGGCATGGAAAGGATATGAATAAGGAAGGACACATGATGAAAATAATTGAAGGATTGCAAAGAGAGGCTAAGGCTCACCGAGATGATAGCCAAAAGCTCATGAAAGTCAAGGATCGGCAGGGTGAATTAAACTTGAAATTTTTGAAGAGCTTGGAAAGAATAGAGAAGAAACTCGAGAAGGGAAGAGACTCAAGTATGACGGAGAGTCGCAGAAACCATGGGATAAGAAGTAGGTCAAGGAGTGGTAGCCAACATCTCAATCACTCCCAAAAACATTCTGGCAGGAAGACACACAGTAGTTCAAGCCCGTCCCCTACCAGAAAACATCAAAAATCTGGAAAGGAAGAGTTGAAAGGGGAGATGAACAAAATTAAACCTCCAACATTTGATGGAGAGCATAAGAAGGAGGAAGATGCTGAGACATGGTTTCTTGGGATGAAGAACTTCCAACTACAGAATTATTCTGCCTGTACAGAAGGAAGAATTGCAATGTACCAGTTGAAAGGAAAAGCATCCATGTGGTGGGATCAGTTTGTGCAGGTGCAGCACATCAGAGAGAAAGAGGTCACGTGGAAGTAGTTTAAGAGGTATTTCGAGAAGAAATACCTGACTAAAAGATACTATGACAAAAAGATGAAGGATTTCTTTGAACTCAAGCTAGGAAGCATGACCATTGATGAGTATGAACGAAATTTTCTGGAACTTCTGAAGTATGTTCCATTCATCAAGGATGAGGCTGTCAAAATTCAGAGGTATCTGAGTGGACTTCCACCTTCCATTGGTGAAAAGATTCAATACAATGATCCTAAGACCATGGAAGAAACCATAAGAAAGGTGAAATGCCTATACGAACAGCAAAGAGAAAAGCCTACCTTTTGGAAGGCTTGGGATGACCAGAAGAGGTTTAAGAAAGAACAGAGACAGAAGGGAAACAAGCCTTCCTTTTTCAAAAACATTCCTTGGGGACAGTCATCTTTTAAGGAGCCCAGGAAAGTTGAAGGGAGTGATCATATGTCAAGGCCTCCACCTATGGAGTGTTGGGGCTGTAAAGGGAATCATAGGTACAGAGACTGCCCCCACAGAAAAGACAAAGCGAGAACTGTCTATACTATTTAGCAAGCTGAAACAGTGGAGGACATGGGCAACAGAATGCAGAGGATCTACGTAGCCCTGGACAATAAGCAAGCAGAATTTCAATCACACATGATTGAAGTGGAAGGTATGATCAACAACTGACCACTTGTTATTTTAATTGATTCAGGGGCTAGCCATAGTTATGTAGATCCTAGAGTGGTGGAAATTTTGCATCTAATGAGAAGCAAACATGAGAAGTCTTGGTTAGTGCAGTTAGCCACAGGGACCAAGAGGAAGGTCACTGAATTGGTTAAGTCCTGTTCAACGGACATGAAAGGAATGAGCACTAAGGCTGAATTGAACATTCTGCCTTTAGGCTCATATGATTGCTTAATTGGGATGGAATGGTTGGACCAGCACCATGCCCTTATGGATTGTCGTAATAAGAGGTTCGCATGTCTGGACGAAGAGGGAAATTAGGTAATAGTCCAAGGAATCCCCAGAGCTGTGGCTGTTAGAGAAATCTTAGCCATGCAGCTGAAGAAATGTTACCGGAAAGGTTGTCAATTATTTGCAGCCCGGGTGGAAGAAGTATTCCAAGATGAGGTCTCAAATTTGGAATACCACAAGGTACTCAAAGAATTTAAGGACGTATTTCAGGAGGTACCTGGACTACCTCCGAAGAGGGACATCGATTTTTCTATAAATTTGATGCCTCGAGCAGCTCCAGTTTCGAAGGCTCCTTATAGAATGAGTACACCAGAGCTGAAAGAGTTGCAATTGCAGCTCGAAGAGCCACTAAAGAAAGGTTACATTCATCCCAGCGTGTCACTGTGGGGAGCCCCGATCCTATTCGTGAAGAAGAAAGATGGGACGTTGAGGCTGTGCATTGACTTTCTGTAGTTGAATAAGGTCACTGTCAAGAACAAATATCCTCTGCCAAGGATTGATGATCTTTTCGATCAGTTGAAGGATGCGAAAATATTTTTGAAAATAGATCTCCAATCTGGATATCACCAAGTGAGGATAAAGGATGAAGACATCAGCAAGACCACCTTTAGAACAAGGTACGGTCATTATGGGTTTACAATGGTGTCGTTTGGATTGTCCAACGCACCTGCTGTCTTCATGTGCTTAATGAATAGAGTGTTCAGAAATGATTTGGACAAGTTTGTCATAGTCTTCCTGGACGATATCTTGGTGTATTCCAAGACAGAGGAAGAACATGAGAAACACCTTATAATGGTGTTGCAGGTGTTGAGAGAACACCAGCTGTACGCAAAACTGAGCAAGTGCTCTTTTTACCAAAGGTAGATCCATTACTTGGGACACATTATATCTGAAGAAGGGATCGCTGTGGATCCTGAGAAGATACAGGCCATTTGAGAATGGCCAGCGCCAAGGAATGTGACAGAATTTAGATCCTTTATGGGTCTAGTAGGAAATTATAGGAGGTTCATAGCCGGATTCTCAAGGATAGCTCACGCTATCACTTCCTTGCAAAGGAAGGAGAAGAAGTTTCATTGGACTGAAGAATCTGAGAGCAGCTTCCAGTGATTGAAGCATCTGCTAACTAGTGCTCCAATCCTGAGGATTGCAGATCCAAACAAGGATTATGTAGTGTGCACAGATGCGTGTAAGGAGGGGCTGGGAGGAGTTCTCAGCCAAGAAGGATTTGTAGTTTGTTATGAATCCCGAAAGTTGAAGGAGCATGACAAGAATTATGCCACTCACGATTTAGAGCTGGCAGCAATTGTTCACACATTGAGGAAATGGAGACATTACCTCATGGGCAAGAGATTCGAATTGAGAAAGGACCATAATGGTCTGAAATATTTATTTGATCAGCCGACCTTAAATGCCAGGCAAATTAGATGGCTGGAGTTTCTGTGCGAATATGACTTTGATATCAAGCATATCAAGGGGAAAGAAAATAAGGTGGCTGATGCACTCAGTAGAAAAGTGCATGAATTACATGCTACAGCCATTAGCATGTACAGAACTGAGATGAAAGATAGAATTTTAGAAGCTGCAAATGTTGATTTGCAGTACAAAAGACTTGTAGCAAAGCTACTGCAGCGTGAAAGACCACATACCAAGGAAAGTTATACCTTGGGAACCAATGGCTTACTTCTGTATAAAAATAGAGTGTATGTACCCAATGTCTGAGAATTGAAGTTGGCAATTCTAAGGGAGATGCATAACATGGCTTATGCTGGAAATCCTAGATATCAGAAGATTGTGGCAGCAGTCAAAAGCCATTATTTTTGGCCAGGTATGAAGAAAGAAATTGTTGAATACATAGCCAAATGTATGGAGTGCTAGAGGGTTAAGGCTGAGCATAGGCACCCAGCAGGGTTGTTGCATCCTTTACCTATTCCTGAGTGGAAATGGGACGTGGTAACAATGGATTTTATCACAGGATTGCCTAGAACAAGCAAGCAACATGATTCAATCATGGTGGTGGTGGACAAGCTTACTAAAACTGCCCATTTTATTCCACTAAAAACCACCCATAGAGCAGCAGATGTTGCTGATATCTTTTTAAAAGAAGTTTCTCGCTTGCATGGAATTCCTAAGACAAGTGTGTCTGATAGGGACCCAAAATTCACTTCGAACTTCTGGAAAGGACTGTTCAAAGGAATCAGAATGAATCTGAACTTTAGTACAGTGTATCATCCCGAGTCTGATGGACAGATAGAGAGAGTAAACAGAGTAATCGAAGACATGCTGAGAATGTATGTGATGGATAAACCATCAAGGTGGGAAGACTACCTGCATTTGGTAGAATTCGCCTACAATAATGGGTACCATGCATCATTGAAGATGAGCCCATTCGAAGCACTTTATGGAAGAAAGTGTAACACTCCAGTGAGCTGGGATAATCCAGCTGACAGAGTAGTAGTTGGACCTAAACTACTCAAAGAGATGGAAGATCCAATGAGGGTCCCTTCATTTCATTCACTGCTTCCACTACATACAATCGACACCCTTGTATCAAACATCACTTAACCTTCATAGTTGATATAAAGCGTAATGACACTTTTCTCTGTACACCCTAGATCTCTACTGGTCTTCCTTCATCGTCGACACAAAGCACCCTCTTTGCGAAACAATCTACCAAAGCTCAGTGAGTTGTTAACCAATCCATTCCAATGATTAGGTCATATGCCCCGAGAGCAGTTACGTATACCTTTAACCTGGTAGTACACACTCCCAGGTCTACTATACAATTATCGACACTAGGTCCTACTGCTTGTTTTTCCCCCGAAGCCATCTCGACTTATTTAAAGTCATCGTGCTCATAGGCTGCCAACCCACTCTTTTCTAATGCAGATGGTGAAGTGAAACTATCTGTCGCACCAGAATCAAACAAAATCTTAACATTGATATGATTTAGCGTACCTGATGACTCCACCACCATGGATTGATGTTCAGCTTGGCAGTTATTAACCATTGTGTAAATCTGGTGGCTGCTACTTGATCTCCCCATCGATGCCTTTCCTTCTCTATGCACAAACCCTGATTGTAACTCTAGGCAGTCACGCTGGTAATGGGGTCCTCCGCACCCCCAACAGGTAACACAAGATTGAACCTGTGCATTGTTATGTGACCGTCTCTGAAATTAGTTCCTTCCCCTAGAACCCCTGCCCCTACTCGTTGTTCCCTGAGATAGTCGTGGACCTGTCTGCGTCGTTGGCGATGAACGAGATGCTGCACTCACTGCCATTGAAATCCCTGCATCTATTGTCCTTGGCACAACTTTGTTACCATATGGCGGTGGCCTTGAGCCCCCTCCCCTAGGAAATGTCCTCGGGACCTTTCCTACGAATCCAGGGTGATGCGGAAATGTCGGTCTTGTACCTCCGGTTAAGTTCATGTGTTCTTTTGCATAACGCGCATTTTCCACCGCTTCCGCTACTAAAGACGATTTCCACATCTGCACCATAGCTCTTATATTAGGGTTCAATCCATAGACGAAGAGCTTTTCCTGTCGTTGGTCACTGTCCATATACAAAACATATTTGACCAGTTCCATAAATCTGATCTCATATTCTTCTACAGTTTTGTTTCCTTGTACTAAGGCATGAAATGCCCCTACCTGTTGTTCCTCGTAGTATGCTGGTAGATATTTCCTTCGGAACCTCTCCTCGAAAAGTTCCCAAGATAATGTGTCTGGGGTAAGGTGCAGTTGTCTTTCCAGGTTGCCCCAGTTCAAGGCGCTATCACTTAACTGAAAAATTGCAATCTTTTCCTTTGAGTTGGACGCATAGTCCCTTAAGGCAAAACACCTTGTCATGACTTCCAACCATTCTTCCGCGCGTTCACTGGCACGACCCCCGGAAAACTCTGGAAGTTTGATCTTCTGCAATTCTTGCGTGATGTCTTCGGGTGGAGGTCCTCCCCCTGAATCCCTTGATGCTTCTGGAGTACCCGTTCCAGACGGCGGGGGTTCCACTTCAGTCCCTGCCAGTTGTCGCCCCTTTAAAGTCTCATTAATGGCTTCCAACGAGCGCAGTATGAGGGATAGTTCGGGTGATGGTGGTGGTGGCACTGGCGGTGTTGGCGGTGCTTGCGACGATGCTCCCCTGCCTCGACTCCCTCGAGTCCTGACCATCATATATGCTTTAACCTGCATCAACCAAAGTTGTCAGGGTGAGTTACAGGATGTTTCAAATTGGTGCTACTCAAACTAGAAACAAGGTTAGGTGTAAGTTTTCTTTAATTGTCTATAAACAGACATTACTCCTTTAGGAGATTGGCTAGGTTAGGGTTAGGATTAAGCGTCTAAGCTTCATTTCTTCGCCCCTATGAAAAAAACTATGGGTTCCCTTGCCCTGTAGCTACGCTAGCCTTGCGTCATACTCGCTACTTCCTATGCTTACTCTCCTAGTGCATATGCCACCTCCTTCCCGCTTGTCCTAGTCTAAGTCCTTTTAAATTTTCTCTTACAACTAAATATCCTCTGATGCTTGACTCGGGAAATTTTCCTTGGCGTGTAGTGTTGGCGTTGTCGAATGCCGCATTGAGATTTAGCATTGACTTGACTGGTGGAATGGAGTGGAGGGATTTGGCGCTTGGCTCGATGAGTTGTGTGTAAGGTCTCATGAGCCTAACGCTTGGATAATTGAAGATTATTCTTCAGGCTAGTACCTTGCTATTATTGATAATCAAACTATTTATATGCGAATTTATTTGTAAAAGTGACATGTGTGGCGCGTTGGTGTTATTGCTCTTCTTAAGGCGCATCGCTTGGTGGGTGGTCTTGGGTTCAAAACCCATGGAACTTCTAAAATTTTAATTAACCTTGTAATGTATTTTAACTTTACTCTAAATGCACCATTAATTTAATTAAAATTTTAATTTGATAATTAGTTACACTAATAATTTTAAAGTTACATAATTATATTTATTTTTTTTAACAAAAAAATTTACTTTATACTAAATTATCGTAAATTAACTTTAAATTAATTTAAACTAAATTAACCTAAACTGTTTTTTTTTTACACTAAAATAATAAATAAAAAAAAATATAAACGATCACACACAAAATTTAATAATAAATATATAAAAATTTTAATAAAATAAGAAAAGAAAAAAAAAAAACAAGTGCAGGTACGCATGGATTCCACATGCCCGCCTTGCTTCCTCCAGCGCCTTCCTTTACTAAACCCTAACTCTACAATTCCTGTCATTTTCTTTTGGCTATGCGGTCGGTCGCCATGGCCGTTCTCTCTGCATCTTTCTTCAGTAATTTGTTTCTTGGGCATTTTTATCTGTGGAGAGGGGAGGCAGCTATACAATATACAGGCTGGGCATTTGTGCAAATTAAAATCCATCTACAGAAATTGAAGCTTCTTTGGCTACAAGGGAGACAAAATATTCTCATGTGCATTAAATAGCAACTATAACTAGGCTGATCAACATAAGTCGGAAGAAATATCACCCTCTACATCATGCGAATTATACAGGAAATGTATCCAGTACTGTAATTTTTGTAATTTTGTGCGTTGATTGGGGTTTTTGTACTGGCAATTTTGGTTGTAGCAACAATTACCTGAAGATCTTTTCTTTTGACACCAAAGAAAAAGGCAAAAAGTTTGGCGAAGAGAAACACATGCAAAGAAAGCGATAGCGGAACACGATACAGCTTGTTTGATGAGAGAAGTTCTTGCAACTATGGCGAGTGGTAAAGGTAGCATATGGGAGTTGGATCATAATCTGGACAAGAATATTGACGCCGAGGCTGGAAGAGTCTGTGGCATAGAAGCTCGCAAGGTTTGTAATTTGAACGCTCTTTATCTTCTGTTCAAATTAAAATGACAGGAATAGCTCTTATTTTCTGTTAATATTGTTGAAAAGTCATAAAGAAGCAGTCTGCGTGTTGAATCTGGAATGTGTTGAACTTTGGACTGTCTGAAAAGCTTTTTGTTATGTTGATTGTTTAAACTAATATATACTAGCAGTTCTCTGTGCAATTCTCAAAAACCCTGGCAGAGGATTAAGCTCAACGCTGCTACTATTAGCGTTAGTTACCTTTGTGGTGGACAAGAACAAGAAGAAAAAATAGTCTCTGGAGTAGCAGAAGCCATGGATTCACAAGGCCGTCATTTGACAGTGCCTTCCAGTTTGTTCTCCTCTGCATCATCTAAGTTTTGAGCCTAGTCTTAATTACTTGGTAAGGCTAAATTCATCCTCCCCCTTCTTGAAATTTTACCAACTATGACAGAAGAACTCGCCGAATCATGTGTTTAATTCCCAGGTTCAAGTTGTGGGTTTGAATCACTAATTAGGCAGATTACGAAGCTATTTATTCCTCGTGTCAATATTTTGTTTGGAGATAATGGGAATGGATGCATGTGTTTCGTGTTTCGTCTACGGTTGTCAGTCACATGGCAAGAATTCGCGCTATTTTCACATTGGCGATCCCTTCACAATTTTCCAGACACAGTAGAAGAACTCCTGGAGCGGCATCTCGATTCCCCAAAGACGTCAAAAGACGAAGAAGATGAAAGATTGGTCTGGCAGTGTCTGACCAGCATCAGGCATGAAGCACTCGCTCTATACAAAGATATTCTAAGAGCTTCATGTTTCTTCCTGTGGATGAATGAGAAAGGAATTCCTTGGAAAGACATCCTAAGGGATAATGCCAGAAGGGATTTCGAAGAGGCACGTTTCGAAACAGATACGGAGGTTATTGCCCGGCTTCTAGTCAGAGGTCGGGATGCCATCGAGATAGTCGTCGATAAATCCGTAGAGAAACACCGACAGTAGTTGGAAAGACGGAGTAAGGGCGATAATCCAAGGTGAGAGAATTTTATTAAGTGTAAATTTCACGAAAAAGGGCTTTCTATGTTTCTGTTTTTATCGGGTTAATTGTTTTCTTTTCTGTTAGATTTGAATTTAAATTCAAGCATTGTACGTGAGAGCATATTTTCCCCTTGAGATAAAAGGGATTGAAGGTCTTTTTGGATATGTATTTTTTTTTATCGTGGGATTATTAGGAATATTTGGATGGAGGGCAGGTTAACCACCTGTTACAATAGCCGGCAGTAACTCAACGGGACTCAGCCGGATTAGAATCGGGGAATTGACGACGAACTCTATCCTGAAACAGTTTACTCAACTAATCCACTGGGATTGTTTTATTTTTTTTTTGGGATATATGTAGTATGTATTTCTACAATAATTTTTTTATATATCCATGAATTTTATAGAATTATCCCGAAAGAATATAAACTGAAGCAAAATTTCGAACAATTTTCAAAAAATAATTTTAATTAAACTATTAACACTTTCTTAAGAAGAAATTCGTGAAAAGAAAGGATTCTAGGGTTTCTTTCCTTTTTAATCATTTTTTTTTTGCACAGGGAAAACTTGGACGCCCTGTACCGACTATGTATTGAAGGTATAGCTCTGATTTTTGAACTTTGGTTTGAAACAGTCTGCACAGGGGTAGGATACTCCCGATATGCATTTTCTGAAGATAATTGAAGCTTTGTTTTAGTATGTCGAGATGCAGTAGGGGTTGTGAACACTCTATTCAGGAGGAAATATCTATCTATTGTATTAAGAGTTGCTCTAATACTTGTTTTTTTTTATTGTGATATTTGTTTTTACATTTTCAATATGTATTTCATTTATTTTTATATTTGTGTTAAAAAAAAATTGTTTGGTTTGCAGGTTAGGCGAAGCTGGAGTTGGAGCTGGGAACTTGGCCCTTAAGGCTCCAGATTGTGAACGAGGCGCTCTGATACCATGTGTAGTAGCCGAATAATTTTAACATCAATTAATTACACAAACATAACAGTAACTTCTACTTGATTTCATAAAATTCAATAATTCCTTTTAATTTAGCACATACGCATGTTAAATTTATCAACGAATATTAATTTTATAACAGAATAAAACAAATACGTAAATTTAAAATACCTTGGTCTGATGCTAACCCTCCACTTTCCACTTGCCTTTTTGACCTTCCTGCTACTGCCTTTCCCAGCTTGAAGCCACAGACCAACTCTACACAAAACCGAGTTTCCACCCTGCCAACTAGAACAACTACCTAGCTCCAGGATACCATATGGATATCCTGGCCCCTGTGCCCAAAACCCCTAGCAAACTGGTGCCCCCTGTACTAATCCTCCCGACTATAGAACTCAAACTCTCCTCCCTCCAAATCCCAGAGAAACCCCTCCACAATAAAATCCCCCGTAGAATGATAATCCCTTCCTTCGTAACCTCCCCCCTCATATCCTCCTTCACCGCCCTTTCTCCTCATTTATTTCCTTATCCCTGCATTCATTCCCTTATCCACATAGTTAATGCCCCTTATCCCATTATTCATGTTCCTTATCTATTTATTAATGCCCCTTATCCCCTCCGTATACGTAATCTTTAATTTAACAATATAATTTATTAACCCCTTTAATTCTTTACTTAATTAATTAATGAGTCAATTAATAATTAATTAATCTTTGAGAGTCATGAACAAGTAATTAATAATAATTAATTAGTTAATGTTATTTAAGAAATAATTATTGTTTAGCTAACTTTTAGGACAGTTAGATTATTAAATTAATTATAATTAATAATCCTATACATCTATTTAAGCAAGGTCGTTACAGTAATAGATTAATAATATCTTATTTATGTATTAATACAATAATACCTTAATTGAAAATGAAAATTGGTCAAGTATGGTTGACCATGACCATGGTTTACTTTGGTAAACCTTGGTTGACTTTGGGAAGGAAAGGTTGGCTATGGTTGACCATGGTTGTCCTTCATCATGGTTGACTATGGTTGATCAGAGTTTATTATAGTTGAACATGCCCATGGTTGACCTTCGTTGACCATGTGGATCTCATTATGGTGGGCCATGTTGATTATGTTCACTGTAGTTTACTATGGCACTACTACATTACTGTTGATCATATTTTGTTCGTCAAATTGTGACATCATGGTTTGTTCGTCACATGCCAACATCAATTTTTGTTCATCACATTGTGAAATCATCTTTTGTTCATCACATGTCGACATAAGGTTTTGTTCATCACATTGTGACATTAGATTTTGTTCGTCACTTGATATTGTAAGGTTATGGTCATCATATTATGATGAAGGTTTATGTTTCTCAGGATATGGCATTGGAATAGGTTTTTCATAGTTCGATAGTGGGTTATGTTTGTCACATTGCAACATCGAAAAATGTTTGTCACATCGACACATTGGGTTGTGTACATCAAACTACGAAAATAGGTTTTGTTTGTCCCATTGTGATGTTTGGAAATGTCTATCACATTGCATTTGTCCCATTACAACGCCAATTTATGTTCATCCGATTGCGATGTTCGTAATTGTTCATCACATTGTGACGTGTGTATATGTTTGTCACAATGTGATGTCCATATATGTCTGTTGCATTGAGATGTTACTATGTTTGGTAGATTGTATTGTTACTATGTTCGACACATTACGATGTTTGGAAATGTTTGTCACATTGGGGTGTATGTATATGTTCGTCACATTGTCATGTTACTATGCATGGTAGATGGAAACATTACTATGTTCGATACATTACAACGTTTGGAAATGTTTGTCACACTGCGACGTCCATAAATGTTCATCACATCACGACAATACGATGTTTGGTAGATTGCAAGTTTACTATGTTCGACACATTGTGATGTTTGGAAGTGTTTGTCACATTGCAATGTCAGGATATGTGTGTCACCTTTCAACGTGAGGAAATGTTTGTCATATTGTGATGATAGGGTGATGTGGGACACATTGCAACAAGTATTTATGTTCGTCACATTGTGACATATATTTATGTTTGACACATTGCGACGCTAATATCCACATTGTGACGACATGCCTATTTTCATAAGATCGCGATGTTACTATGTTTTGTAGATTGCAATGTTACTGTGTTCATAACATTGCGACGTTACTATGTTCATCATATTGCAACACTATATTTTCATCACATTGCAATGTTATGTGTTCGTCATAGTGTGACACATTGGGTTGTGTACATCAAACTGTGACTATAGGTTTTGTTTGTCCCATTGTGATGTTTGGAAATGTCTATCACATTGCATTTTTCCCATTACAACATCAATTTATGTTCATTTGATTGCAATGTTCATAATTGTTCGTCACAGTGTGACGTGTGTATATGTTGGTCACAATGTGACGTCCATATATGTTCGTTGCATTGCGATATTACTTTGTTTGGTAGATTGTATTGTTACTATTTTGACACATTACGATGTTTGGAAATGTTTGTCACATTGGGGTGCCTGTATATGTTCGTCACATTGTGATGTTACTATGCATGGTAGATGGCAACATTACTATGTTCGATACATTACAACGTTTGGAAATGTTTGTCACATTGCGACGTCCATATATGTTCATCACATCGTGATAACACGATGTTTGGTAGATTGCAATTTTACTATGTTCGACACATTGCGATGTTTGGAAGTGTTTGTCACATTACGATATCAAGATATGTGACGCACCTTGCAACGTGAGGAAATGTTTTCCATATTGTGACGATAGGGTGATGTGGGACACATTGTGACATGTATTTATGTTCATCACATTGTGACATATATTTATGTTTGACACATTGCGACGCTACTATCCACATTGCGACGACATGTCTATTTTCATCAGATCGCGATGTTACTATGTTTCGTAGATTGCAATGTTACTATGTTCATAACATTGGGATGTTACTATGTTCGTCATATTACAACACTATATTTTCATCACATTTCAATGTTATGTGTTCATCACGATGCAACTTTACTATGTTTGGTAGATTTCAACGTTACTATGTTCAACACATTACGACATTTGAAAATTTTTGTCCCAACAGACTTTGGAATAAGTGCATCACAATGAAACACTAGGAAATGTTCATCATATTGTCCAACAATTAACAATTTTCATCATATTGCGTTGGTGGATTTTGTTAGATTACATTGGTGGGTTTTGTCACATTGTGACATTAGAAGAAATGCGTCACAATGAAACATCGGGAAATGTTCATCACATTGCAATGATAAGATGATGTGTGACATAATGTGATGACATGCCTATCCACATCCATACATGTTTGACACATTGCGACGTTTGGAAATGTTTTTCACATTATGATGTTTGTATATCTTTGTCACATTGAGACGATTGGAAATGTTTCTCATGTTGTGACGTCAAGATATGTACATCACATTGCAATGTGAGGAAATGTTCATCATATTGCAATGACAGGGCGATGTGGGATACATTGAAAACTCAGTTTATGTTCGTTACATTGTGACCTCACTATCCACATTGTGACGACATGCCTATGTTCGTCACATTGCGACATTACTATGTTTGGTAGATTGCAATTTCACTATGTTCTTCACATTGCGACTTTAATATGTACGTCACATTGTAGCGTTATATGTTCATCACATTGTGTCATTAATATGTTTGGTAGATTGAAAAGTTAATTTGTTTGACACATTGCGATGTTTGGAATTGTTTGTCACATTGCGACGTTAGAATAAGTGTGTCACATTGCAAAATGAGGAAATGTTCATCACATTGCAATGACAGAATGAAGTGCACTAGAATGCAATGTCTATTTATGTTCTGATGACATGTCTATGTTCATCATATTATGACATCAATTATGTTCATCACATTGCAACATTATTATGTTCGTTAGATTGCAGCGTTACTATGTTCTTCATTGTCCAATGTTAATATGTTCAACATAACGCAACATTATTATGTTCATCACATTGTAGCGTCTCGTTTTGTTCTTCATATTGCAATCTCGGTGGCATTTTCATCGCATGGAAAGGTTGGTTTGTGTCCCAGACATTCCAAAAATTAATCTTTTGTGAAGCTTAAAAACAAAATCTAATGCGATATAGAAACCTTGAACTGAACCATTTTAGGGAAAAGTGTTTTTGATCTTCAACCATTTTAGTGTCACAAAGATGAAAAATTGTTTCATGTCATGGTGTTTTCTTTGTATATATTATTTTATTTTTATATTTTATAATGAAATAAAATTTTCATGGGAAATATTTTTTTTATAATGAAATCTTTCAAAAAGATATTTATATCTTTCCACAAATATAAAATATCTTAAATTCAACAAAAATATAAAATGTGGCCTTTCTTAATATATTGTTAGTACACATTTAGTTTTTATATTTTCTTGATATAATAAATATAATAAAATAAATAATATTGATATTGTATTTTTCTTAATCAAATAATTAATATTAATATTCTATTTTTCTTAATATAATAAATGTATTCAAAGTTTTTTATATAATTTTTTTGGTTTATATAATGTGTCTTTTTTTATTGATACAATAAATAAAATCAAATAATTATATGATGTCTTTTTCTAATATAATATGATGATGATGATTAACGTCCACTAAGACCTAAGTGGTCTATTGGACCTTAAGACGGTAAGTGATTACTTGTGATTATTTAGAATTTTGTTTCTGTGCTCGAAAAGCATTAAGAGAAGCTTTCCAAGATCACCATACTTTTGTTGAGTTAAGAGCTTAGGAAGGTTGGTAGTGTGATCAATATTTTGAAAATGAGATCTAATATGGGTATAGGCTCGAGAGTCTAAGAGAAAGTGTTTTTCATCTTCAACCTTCTTAGTGTCACAAAGGTGACACACTCTTTCATCCCATGGC
>JASDQU010010864.1:69810-81729 GCA_032191745.1 Picea mariana | reverse complement strand
TTAATTAGTTAATGTTATTTAAGAAATAATTATTGTTTAGCTAACTTTTAGGACAGTTAGATTATTAAATTAATTATAATTAATAATCCTATACATCTATTTAAGCAGGGTCGTTACACAAATCAAGGGTCTTTGTTATAATTTTGATTAAAAATATTTTCCTAGGCACAAGTGTAAGGAACATAAGATTTTTATGGCCCTTTCTATGGATGTTGTTGATGAGGAGGTTGGATTTTCCCCTATGGAAGAGCCACCCCCAACAGATGAACCTACTCTACCTATCGATCCACCATAAGTTGAATTGTTGATTTCATTGCATGCGCTCACTTGCTTCTCTGCTCCCAAAACCCTCAAGCTAATTGGATACATTAAGCATAGGAAAGTCATAATCCTTGTTGACAGTGGTAAAACCCATAATTTTATTCATTGTTTCATTTCCCAGGAAATCAATTGCCATATTTTTGTTGTCAAAAATTTTCAAATTGTGATTGTCAATGATGGATCCATGAAATGTTGTGGGTGTTGTAAAAATGTACCCCTACAAATTGGTCAGTACCACCTGAAATATCATATGTTTGGTATCAACATGGACTGTTGTGACATTGTGCTCAATGTTGAATGGTTATGCACTATGGGCCCCATCCTCATAGATTGTAAGGGATTAGCCATGCAATTCCAATAAGAGGGATAGAAATGTAAGTTCCAAGGCATCATAGCATGATCCCCTGAGATCATCAGTTCCCATTGAATGGAAAATATCCTCAAAAAAGGGCATTCGAGCATTATTTCCCAACTCCATTCCATTCAATTAGTTGAGATACCCTATGTGCATCCTAACCTCCAATCTATCCTCTCTTAACACCAAGTTGTTTTTACCACTCCCCATGGACTTCCCCTTCTCATGGTTTTCATGATCATTCCATTTCTCTAGTCCCATGAATCCTCCCTCCCAATGTTCTCCCTTATCTTCATAATTTTTCCCAAAAGAATGAAATTGAGAAAAAAATTCAAGAATTTCTTGAAGTGGATGTTATATGTCCTAGTATATCCCTTATTATTCTCATATGGTCATGGTACTCAAAAAATAATGCACTTGGTGCATGTGTCCAAACTTTCACACCCTCAACAAAGTCACCATCAAAGAAAAATTTCACATTCATGTCATTGATGACCTTTCGTATGAATTGAGTGGTGCCTAGTGCTTTACTAAACTTGATATTTGTTATAGCTACCACTAGATATGTATGAAAGAGGAAGACATTCCAAAGACAACCTTTAAAACTCATGAGGGGCACTATGAGTTCTTGGTCATGCCCTTTGTCTTGTGTAATGCTCCCTCCACTTTCCATAGTCTCATGAATCATTTCTTCCATCCCTTCCTCCATCATTTTGTCTTAGTTTTTTTTTATGATATTCTAATCCATATTAAAACTTAGAAATCCCATATCACCCATGTGGATCAAGTTCTCCATCTACTCTCTTGGCACAAATGTTTCCTCAAACAATGTAAATGTTCCTTTGGAGCCTCAGAAGTGGAGTACCTATATCATATTGTCGAAAAGGATGGCGTATGGGTGGATCCTAAGAAAATTGAAGCTATAAAGGATTGTCCTTGCCCGAAAAATCTTAATAGCTTACGTGTTTTTCATGGTTTAACGGGATACTATTGCAAGTTTGTTCAAAATTATGGAAAAATTGCATCACATCTCATTGCTCTCATTAAAAAGAATTCTTTCACTTATACTCTAGAAGCTAATCAATCCTTCCATGTCTTGAAAGAGGGTTATGTTCATGACTCATGTCTTGGAAATTCATCACTTCAACAAGACTTTTTTCCTAGAATGTGATGCTTTAGGGAAACAAATTGGGGCAATCCTCATGCAAGATTGCAGGCCTTTTGATTTCACTAGAAAACAACTTTTGGAGAGACATTTGGGCCAATCAATCTGTGAAAAGTAAATGTTGGCTATTCTACATACCATGGCAACGCTTCCAAATTAAAGTCGATCATCAAAGCCTCAAATATTTTCTAGAACAGCGAATTCCATCCTTGGAGCAACAAAAATGGGTGACCAAGATATTTGGATATGGTTATGAGATCATTTACAAGAAAGGAAAAGAAAAGGTGGTTTCTTACACTCTTTCCAAAAATTATGAAGAAGAAGGGTTCCGCTTTTCCCTCTCCTTCATTATACCATATTGGCTCCAAGTTGTTCGCTAGGAATGGTTGCAAGACCCCAAAATTTCTCGCTTGGTCCAACAATTGCAACACCATTCTCAATATTCTCCTGGGTACTCTTGGCACAATGAAGAGATTCGCTACAAAGGGTGTTTGTATTTAAGAAAAAAATTGCAACTTAAATCCACGGTGCTTTTGTATCTTCATGCTTCACCCACAGCTAGGCATTCAGGATTTACCAAAACCTATGAATGGTTCAAAAGTTCTTTTTTTTCTGGGATGTTATGAAACAGGATGTTTGCACCTTTGTGGTTGAATGTGATACATGTCAACGCAATAAGGGAGAAACATTCAAAGCTCCAAACACACTCCAACCACTTCTGATTCTCCCTGCTATTTAGAGAGATATTTCTATGGATTTCATTATTGGATTACCTAAATCAGACAATAAGTCAATCATAATGGTGGTAGTAGATCATCTTTACAAATATTCTCATTTATGTGCTCTTAAACACTCGTTCACTGCATCCATAGTGGCTCAAATTTTTATGGACAATATATTCAAACTTCATGGAATGCCTCATTCTATTGTCTCTTATCGAGATCCAAATTTCACCAAAAAAATTTGGCACAAATTTTTCAGGCTCTATGGAACCCAATTGCATCTCATCACTTCCTATCATCCCCAGAATGATGGCCAAAATGAAGTTGTCAACAAGTGTTTGGAAACATATTTGCATTTTTTTGCATCCAACAAAAAAATAAATGGGCTCAATGGTTACCCCTCGCTAAATGGTGGTACAACACATCTTACCATATTACTACTTGCATGACTCCTTTTGAAGTAGCCTCTGGGAAAAATCCATCGTCAGTTATCTCCTACATGCCCAGTTCCTCCAAGGTTTAGTAGGTTAACAACCTTACAGTTTGAGAGGCCATTCCTCATACACTCAAAGAAAATTTGGTCATGTCTTAGAATCGCATGAAACAACAAGCCAATCAAGGCCATTCAAAACGTCAATTTGTTGAAGGGGACTAGGTGTTTCTTCATCTGCAACCTTATAAGTAGAATTCACTCAAACATGAACATTGTCATAAACTTGCTCCTAAATTTTGTGGTCCTTATAAAATTCTCAATTGAGTGGGACCCGTAGCCTACTAGTTAGCTATACCCAATCATTCTAAGCTACATCATGTTTTTCATGTCTCATGCTTAAAAAATGTGATTGGAACTAAGTGTCAAACTCAAAATAATTTCCCTGAGTTGGATGAAGAAGGTTCCATTTGGTTTCAACCCCAAGAAGTCTTGGACCAGAGAGAGCATCATCTCCATCAGGGCACCATCAAGGAAGTGTTAGTTCATTGGAAAGTTACAACTCTAGAAGATGCCACCTCGAAGTTGGCCACCATTCTACAACAATTTCCTCAACTCAAGCCTTGAGGACAAGGTTATTCTTCAAGGGAGAGGGAATGTAAGGGACCTAACCTCCCTAACCCCTCATGTAGGTAGATTAATACATTTTCCATGTAATAAAGGTTGGCATTCATTAATAAAGATTATTTAATAATGTGAACAGGTCTAATGTAAGAAGACTTAATAGAAGTTTCCACTTCTAGAAAGATTTTCCTCTAGAATGTTCTTTACGAGATAGAATTAATATAAACAAGTGAAACAAAGTTTCTTATACCTGCCTCCTAGAATCTAAAATATTTTTAATGTAAATATACATCATGATCGGTACATATGGCTTGGCTCACTAAATTGTAACCTTAAACTTAAATGTAAATTCCAGTTCATTTATCATACTAAATTGAATGATGGTAAAGTGCTAAACTAAGCAATGGTAAAGTTTTAAAACTTGTTTAGAAAAAAATTCGCCAAAGTACATATGGATTTACTTATAAATAAATTGTAACCTTAAACTTCATTTATCGTGTTAAACAAGAGATGGTAAAATTTAAAAACTAAAACCCGATCAACATTTAGTTATACCACATTTATTGGAAAGAGCCTTGGGATTAAACAAAATTCAAGAGTGGGATCAGCACAGAGGAGATAGCACAACAAGCCATGAAATTAATTAATAGATAGCATCCTTCCCCCTAGAAACCACTCAGTGTACCTATTCCTTACAAATCTAACACCTCCATTTCCAAACTCTCTAACTCTCTGAGACTCGAACCCTGCACACAACCATTCTACCAAAGCACCCATAGTCAGTACACCAAAGCACCCATAAAATTTTCATTTGCATGACTATACACTCAGTGATACTTGACCCCCACACCTGAGCATTCCTTAGATACAAATCATACCCCCACGAATCACACAATTTTATGCTCAGAGAGATTCGAAAGATTCCAAGTTCAAACCTTCATATGCAAACAAACAAATAGTACGGTTGATGAGAGAGGAGCTTATGATATTGTTACGTGTGCACTGCCTTGTTAGGATATTTAGACACTTGAGAGTTAGTTAAGATCAACTTGGTCTAATGTTTCATTAGGTAAAAGTGTGTTTCTTAGTGTGTTTCTTTAGTATGCATTAGTATGCATTTGTAGTTAGGAAATCCGACAATCACGATATGTTCCCAACATAGAGCGATCTGACAGATCATATTCTCCTCAATCTTAGTTCAACAACATGAATTTGTGGCTTAACACTTGGTCGGTCCATCATCTCTATTTAAATAGCATGTAGGATCATTTTTCTATGATTGATTTTGACAACCTCTCTTGTAAATCTCTCTATAATATGTTTCTTTTGAATTAATAAATTGCTCCAAGTGGCCACATTGGTTGGGGTCATGGATGTTTCCCTGAAGGGGTTTTACCATGCCAAAACATCGGTGTATTGATATTTGATCTACTTGTGTGAGTGTTTACTGAAGGTTTTTTTCCGTTGTTGGAATACATGTGTTGTCGAACATGGTATCAAAGGGTATATGAAGACCCGCTCTCATTGTAGATCGAGATCATGAAGCCATGTTTCCTCATCTCTGGTTTCTACCATTTCCATACATTTATGGGATGATAGGATTGTTCCATTGCATATGGAGTGCTAATTTCAATTAGGAACACTTCTCATTTCACTAAAAAAGGTTTTTGTTTTCCCAAGATACGGTCATTTCAGTCAGATCCATAGGTATAAAGTCTGAATATGTCGTTTTAAATTTTTGCAGAGTTTTTATTTTGGTTTTATTTCATTTTTCTATTTTTTATTTATGGGTTGCTACTCTTTTGGATCTATGTATGTTTTTTTCCCCACACCGTGTGCGATCTTGGAAAATCAGAAACAAATCGAAAAAGATTTTCATATCTACGTATTCTCTTTGTCATGCGCTTTGTGTGATATCTGTAAATTAGAAATAGAGGAAAATTTTCATTTTCCAAATAAGCTAACCGAGATCTGACCTTCTAAACAATATAATATATTTTGCACTAGCTCACTTGGTTAAAAGTTACTTTACTTGGTAAGAGGTCTTGAATTCAAGTCTCTCTTTTGTTACTATTTTTTAAAAAGTTCATGCATTGATTGTAAAGTTCATTTCACTTAGGTTATAAAAGTGAATCACTGTTAAATAACTTTAAATATTTTCTTTTATGTTATTTTTTGCATGCCACTTTCATTTATAAAGCAACTTCATTGTAAAAGTGGTTCTCACTTTTTCTATAAAAGTGAGACACTTCATAAGTAACTTATTTCAAAGTGAGGATATAGGCACACTTAGGAGGAGTATCACCACATGGACCAACTTCTACTTGCCACATGACTCTTTGGTTATCATTTATTCATTTTTTAAAAGGGAATAACTTTCACATCCAAAGTTCGTTTTCAGTGTCATTTTTTTAAACAGCTTAATTTTTCGAGATCTTTCCATCCAGACCATCAGTTTCAGTTTTAAAACCATATTATCTGCATATTTAATATGGATTATCCCAGTGACATTTTTCTTACCAACACCAACTAATCCCAATGGAAATCCCATGTGGAGTATTTATTAAGAAGTAAAGGACTATACCAAATTACCTTGAGAAAATAACTAGAACCTACTGATGATGAAAAGAAAATCAAATGGGAAAATAAGAATGGTGAAGCATGTGGACTGATTGGAATGTCCATCTCTTATGATTTAAGGTTTCACCTTCAAGGAATTGATGACCCTGATGAATCCTGGGAAAATATTGAATCTTTGTTTGGTAAACACAATATTATTCAAGCCCACAAGATAGAAAATCAGATAATGAATTTAAGCCCAAATATTTTTTCTTACATTGAAGATTATTTATCTAAGTTCAAAACATGTAGAATTTTATTCAAAGAATGTAACATAAAGTTGGAAGAAGAGCATTGCATATATATTATTCTTTCTAAGCTTGGTAGTTCATATTCATTGTTTGTATCTACCTTCTATGCCACCAGAGAATCTCTAGGGACTTC
Source organism: Picea mariana (assembly GCA_032191745.1). Taxonomy (NCBI): domain Eukaryota; kingdom Viridiplantae; phylum Streptophyta; class Pinopsida; order Pinales; family Pinaceae; genus Picea; species Picea mariana. The sequence continues at coordinate 75,109 of JASDQU010010864.1, read as the reverse complement.
TTATCAAAAACCCACTCTTGTGTCCTTTTATGATGTTTTTATTAGAGAGAAAGATAAGCTTGTGCAACTTGGAGTGATCAACACTGCACGTACCTCCAAGAAAACCTTTAGTGGCCCAGCAGAAAAATAAATCCAAAAATCCCAAGAAACAACATCCTTGCCACAACAACAAGCAAAACAAGGGTCTTGTTGAACAAAATTGGTCACCTATGTTTTCCTCTCTTAGATTAACAAAAATAATGGTATCGAAAGATGAAAATTTTTGAACTATCATAAGTTCATTATGTATTCCTCAGTCTCATCTTTTCCACACATTTTTTGGATCGGAGATCCAATTTTTTATGCTCAATATATCCAAGTTTAAATTTTAAGTGGAAAATAGCACCTCTTCCATGTGGAATAAAGCTAATTTATTGTAAACATGTCCACATTTTTGCGGGACTAAGACCCTTGTTTCTTTAAAATCTTATGGGTCTAAGACCCCTCTTGCATTTCCCCTTCGTAACACTTGGAATTATTTAATTCTTACTCCTTATCCCTCCACACATTTCTTTAACACTTACTTCATACTTAAATTTTATTTTGCAGGCAGGTTGGCGGACACCCGCCATACTCCATTTACCTTGCACCACTCATTCCCCAACTCGACACTCCTGATACTCTCCATACTCCTTACCCAACTTCTCGTACTCCTTACTTATTTTTTTTCCCTCTTCCTTTTGGAATCTCTGACTCATCTCACCCCTCCCCCTCACCTTCCTCACCCCCACGAGTCCAAAATTCCACTCCCCTCATTCCCCCCCACCCACCTCTGCACCTACATTTCTACCATTTCCCCCTCTCTCGTTCACTCTCCCACACTTAACACATTTCACACTTAATTTTTATTTCCTATTATTTTGTTACTAACATTTCATTTTATGCCATGTGTCAACAATTCCTTGGAGCACACGGAAACCTATTTAACCTATGGAAATATTCCACATGGAATATCAAACATCCACTCATGTAATGACACATGGAAACATACAAGGAGTGACACATGGCATGATATTAATGGAAACATGTGGCAACCTATGGAAATGAGACAAGCGGTAGCCAATCAATTTGTGAAATGTGGCAATGGATGGGTGAATCATCAGTGCTCACTAGAAATATTGGAGTTTGACTCGGCATATAAAATTATATTTTATTAATTAATTTCCAAAGGAGGTCAAACCTTTTAAAATCCAAAGTATTCTCTCTTTATATTTCTTGTTAAGTGTATGTTTCACTTAACTTTATATACCATTTTATACCAAACACTCCCATGCATGTGGGATAATTTATATGAAGAAAAATTCAATTTTTCATGGAGAAAAACGAAATTCATCCAACGGCTGAGATTTTCCCAAGACATCCAATCGACGATGGCTGAGTCATGATTTTGCAGAGGCCATAACGTGAGCTTCGGGTGTCAAAATCGCGTAAAATTTATACAGTTGGAAAGGTATTTCGATGAAGAATATGTTGGTACAAGTTTAAAGGGATGAAACTGGCCACATTTATCCTATAAATTAAAATATCAGTCAAATTCATTTTGAATGGGCCTGCATGACAACTCAACTTCACGATCTCATATCTTGAGATCTGGGTGATGGATTTGGGAAAAATTTATATCGTTGGAAAGATAAGAATATGAATATCACATATGAAGTGATTTGTATGGTTAAAAATATTATTTTCACTTCCAAAAAATAGTCCCCCTATTTTAAAGGGAAATTAATTAAATTTTGAAAAATATAAGTTTATTTAAAAACTTTTATCAAAAAATAAAAGGGACTCATTTTGAATATGTGTATATTAATGATGTGAATTAATTAATGAGTACTTATTTAGAATTTAATTAATAATAATACTTCAAGAAAAGAATTGTATGGGAAATTCAAAATAGAAAAAACCCTAACTACTCAAGTAGTTAGAAGATCTCATTTTAAAAAGAAAAGAAGGGTTTAACCAAGGTTCCAAGAATCAGAATTATCATACAGGTGGGGAAGAAGATCAAAGGAATAAGAAGGTACAACCATGAATACACATCCAAGATTCTGATCAAGGAAAATAAATGTCCATCTTCTCCACTCTTTCTATTCTTCTACACCATTTCTCATAGCTTTATGCTTGAGTCTCTGATTTGGGCATAAGGATGAGTTCTTGAGTGTTCTTCTTGTATTCTTCAAAAAATAAAAATCTTGTATGATCATGGAGTATTTACATCCATATACATGGTTGTCAAAGCTTTTGTGATGAAGAACATTTTTCATGAATAAACTCCACAAAGAATTTCTTCAAGGTTGATTTCAATTGTATCTTGTAACTTTGAGTCTTAAATATGCGGCATTTGAGATTGACCTATCAAATTCTCTTCGTGATCTTGATAGTATTACTCTTTTAAAATTCTTTGGGATGGTCTATTCTCTCCCATTTCTCGTGAAGAAGACATGGATGCATTTATATATGTTAAGGAAGATTGTGTATGTGATGTTCATCACAAAGAAATTTTGATGATAAATCCCTCCTTTGATATTTTCAATTGTTTAAAGACTTCTTACTGCATACAAAGATCAGATTAAGTTATTGAAGACCCATTTTATTCAATAATTTCAAGCAATAAAGATCTAGGATTTGTTGCCTTAGCATTATCCTAATCCAAGATATCATAGATATATCTTTCACCCAAAGAGGAGTACCACCTCTTTAAAAACAAAGGAGGATTCATATCCTCGTGAGGTTGTATTTTCAGTCCTAGCGGATTCAAGCATCAAAATTTTTGGAGACCATACTAGGGATCAAATTTATTTTCAAGATATTTGAGGCCCTGCTTCATATTATATTGAGGGACCAAATTCTCCATGGTTCATGGTTTTGAAAAGAAAATTCAATAAAATTGATGCTTATTCTAGATGCAAGGGATTTATTGAAAGATGTTGCACCTTTTGTATAATTTCAAAAAGACTCAAGAAGCACCAAAGATTTAGGAGAATGGACTTCCTGGAAACTCCATTGGAAAGATTCAAAATGGAGAATTTCATTCATGTCATGATGCTCCTTTAAATTCTTCATCAAGCCCATAAATGGACTTACAAGAATCGGAAAAAGGGAGAAATACCCAAATAAGGAGGTGATTTGTTTTGAGACATTATATTAGTGATCCTACACATGTTATTAACATGAGTTCCTTGCAGGTATTTGATGAGGGTGCACTCATTGCGTAGCCAATCTGCATCTTGGACCATCGCATTCGACAACTACATTGTCGAACAATAGATAAGGTCAAGGTCTAGTGGGACAACTATAGTCCGCACTCGGTGACCTGGGAGGATGCATATGATATGCGTCAGCAATTTCCATGTGTGTTTGATAGATAGACTTATGATACTATGATACACTTTATTTCGTCACTTATATACTATGAAGCTCCAGGACGAAGTTTAGAACAAGAGGGGGTGTATGTAACATCCCACTCTTGCGCGCACTGGGCGAACTTATTCTTTGAGGACACTTGCTTGCAAGTGATCTGGGTTATTATACTATTGGTTGTTTTGATTATGATTATGAGATATGATGGATTTGATGATATGTTATTTTGATGTATTTACATAGACAGGTGCTATCGACTGGGTTCTCTTGAGTGTGCAGGACTCTGGACATTGAGGATGCATATGCATCGATGAAACCCGTTGGACTCCGGATCGAGTCAGGGAGTGGACTATTGGGGTTCAAATGTTGTTGATATAACATATGTACATATGATTATATGTTATGATGATTGATTATTATTTCTGACATGATTCATTGATGGATGCAGGCTGACAATAGCTTGTTGACCAGACGCACATGTGTAGTAGAGGGGTCACGCACGACAACCAGATACTTTGAGGGAGAGGTGTGGCAGCAACCCTGCCACATCCTACTAACACTCATGTTATGGCTTGAACTGTAGGTTAACGATTACCTAGTTTGAGAATACCCACGATGTCGTGAGGGTAGACTGTGGCAGTCACTCACAATGATTCTAAGGGGTGTGTAATAAAGAAAGGGACTTATTCCTTAGAGGCCCTTAGTCTCCCACAAGATCACCTGGTAGAGTATTGACTTCAGAGGTTTGACGTCTACCAAATTTAGTCAAGAGGCAAGTGGCACCCTTGGAGCACATAGTGCGTCTTGAAGGGCACATCGCGCAAGGAAAACAAAAAGAGGTGAGTGGCACCCTTGGAGCACGTACTGTGTCTTGAAGGGAATGTCACACAAGGAAAATGAAAAGAGGTGAGTGGCACCCTTGGAGCACCTAGTGCGTCCTGAAGGGCACGTCACGATTTTAACTGGTAAGTGAATAAAACTAGTTGGTCTTAAAATGAATGATGTAATAAGTAAGATTTAAAAACAATTTTTTCCTAATAAAAATGTCACCCAACCTAGTGAAATTAAAACCTAGGTCTAAGTAGAACATGTGGTCAAAAAAAATAATAACAAATAAACATGTAACAAGAAGGGGGGGTAAGAAATTCAAACTTTATTTATTAAAGAAAAAAAAAATATCATGGAGGATTAAATTTTTAAAAAAGGGGGTAGTGGTTGTTTTTATCTACATTTGCTAAATTAATTTTTAATTAAAGAGGAAAAAGGGTAAATGGTTGTTTTATCTACACTTGCTAAATTGATTTTTTTTAGTTAAAAAGGAAAAAGGGGGGGAACTTAAAAGAAATAGGAAACTTAAAGAAAAAGGGAAACGTAAAGAAAAGGGGAAACGTAAAGAAAAAGATGAATGTCTAACTTAATAAGGAATCTTGCCTTTGGAACTTTCTAATTATGAACTGAACTAGGAAATAAGTAAGGTGTAAGTCATTTAAGAATCATAAGGGAATTTTGGGACACTAAGGAGCGTTTTTAGGAATGTTCTTAGGTGGATGAGGGAAATAGGAATATTCAATTAATTAATAAAATTGATTTTCAAGTGCAACTAGAGGATGGGTGACATGTGTACGGGGAAGGTTTTTCCTAATTAAATTAATGAAAAATGAACTTAATGAGAATTTGAGAAAATAATTACTTAAAAAATCTATAAAAAGGATGGAGGAGGAGGAGTATGAATCTCATATTTTAGCGTAACGTTGCGCTGCTGAAATTTTATCTTGACTGAACTTTCTCTTGTGGGAGTTGGGATACCCAGCTTGGGTAATGACTGGTAGCTCGACCTTGCGAGGCGAGCTAGCTGCTAGAATTCTCTAATATTGTGTGTGTGGCCCCTTTGTGGCTTGGGGGG
>JASDQU010010864.1:52088-66516 GCA_032191745.1 Picea mariana | reverse complement strand
GTAAAGAATTAAAGGGGTTAATAAATTATATTGTTAAATTAAAGATTACGTATACAGAGGGATAAGGGGCATTAATAAACGAATAAGGAACATGAATAATGGGATAAGGGGCATTAACTATGTGGATAAGGGACTGAATGCGGGGATAAGGAAATAAAGGAGAAGAAAGGGCAGTTAAATTAAAGATTATGTATACGGAGGGATAAGGGGCATTAATAAACGAATAAGGAACATGAATAATGGGATAAGGGGCATTAACTATGTGGATAAGGGACTGAATGCGGGGATAAGGAAATAAAGGAGAAGAAAGGGCAGTGAAAGAGGATATGAGTGGAGGAGGTTACGAAGGAAGGGATTATCATTCTACAGGGGTTTTTGGGAGGGTTCTCGGGGATTTGCAAAGGAGTTGAGTTCTGTAGTCGGGAGGATTAGTAAAGGGGGCACCAATTTGCTGGGGGTTTTGGGCACGGGGGCTAGGATATCCATATGGTATCCTGGAGCTAAGTAGTTGTCCTAGTTGGCAGGGTGGAAACTCGGTTTTGTGCAGTGTTGGTCCGTGGCTTCAAGCTAGGCAAGGCAGTAGTAGGAAGGTCAACAAGGCAAGTGGAAAGCGGAGGGTTAGCATCAGACCAAGGTATTTTAAATTTAAGTATTTGTTTTATTCTGTTATAAAATTAATATTCGTTGATAAATTTAACATGCGTATGTGCTAAATTAAAAGGAATTATTGAATTCTCCGAAATCAAGTAGAAGTTACTGTTATGTTTGTGTAATTAATTGATGTTAAATTTATTCGGCTACTACAATTTGGCATTCATCCATTTATGCCTAAGTTAATTTCTGGATCTTGAGAGGGGTGATAGGATGAGCATGATTGGTAGGTCGAGAGTGGGGAAGAAAATAGGGTTTTTAGTTATGGTAAAAGACAACTCATTGTGCTTCTTTGGAACATTTAGTATCTCCCAACCAAGTCTGGGGGAGATCCATGAGGACTTGATTTCATCCTTTATGACACTGATAAAACATTCCCTGAAGAAGGCATCGATCATGCCCTCCATTATGAAAGCCAAGTTCTCAAAAGAGGTTATAAAGTTTTCCACTGTGTCAGATTGTTTCAACTTGGTCAAATAGTCTAAATAATGAGTTTTGATGTCAAATAATTCATAGAGATTTTCACAAACTGGGTCCAAGAAACATACCCCTAGTGTGCATTTTTACTCCATTTCCACCATTGCCAACATTTAGGATCCATATAGATAAAAACATAACAAAGTTTGGCCAACTCATCAGTAATTCCATGCAAATAAAAATAATGTTCCATTTGGGTGACCCAACCTATGGGATCTGAGGCATCAAATTTATTGACCTCAACTATGGGAAGAAGAGGGTCATGATGAAAGGAGTTATATTGAAAGGCCATAGTATGGGAGGATTCAACACTGTCTAAGTCCGATGATTGTTCAAAGAAGGGAGGGAATGAGGATTGGTTCAACAATTAGTTGAGAGTGGATTTTATGGTGTTAAATTCACCTGTGAATTTGGTATCCATGGCGTCAAATTTGTTTTGGACTTGGTCCTGGAAGTTAGGAAATACAGAACTGATGGAAGTAATGTTAGAAGTCACGTAATGCATGTTATCCTTGTTCTGTTTGATGTCAGCTTGCAGGTCTTGGTTGTGAGTGGTGGCCATTTGGTGATGAGGGGTTCTTGGGAGGGAAAGTGGGTCCACTGAAAAAATATGATAAGTGATATATAATATTGCGATCAAGGAGACAAGATGAAGCCAATGGGATAGGTAGAAAATAAGGATGTTAGGAAAGGGGTTGGGTCCACGAGAAAAAAAGGCTAAAAAATGATAGGTACCATGATGATCAGGGAAAAGAGAGGAATCCAATGGGATAGCTCCCAAATTCTCATGCAGAGTTATACTCTGGCATGTAGAATACTGCAGTGACGAATTTCCCAAATTCTTAACAAGAAAAATTATGTAGGAATTTTGCAACGAGAATGCAGGAGGTAGGGTTGCACGACATTAGATCTCATCTATTCCTTTTCTATTTTGTGTCTTTCCAAAAGGTTAGGGTTTTTACGGTTCCTTCATACAAGGGTTTACCTTGTTCTATATATCTCTGATATATTGCGGGGTCGAACAATAGTAATCATCCCAATATCTGAAAGCACCAACTAAGGAGGCTTGACCATACCCTTAGTGTTATTATCTGATTACCCATGTACTAGAGAGTATCTTCCAAGTTTTGTTCTTAGTGTCACTATAGCATTTAGGTGGCTGATCGACTGATCTAGAGTTGGTTTTAGGAGACCTAGGGGACTCTCGATATACCTGCTGGTATGTGGGAGTGATGGGAGTGTATAAATTCTGTCTGATGCAGTAATACTCGAGCGGTACCAACATGGATTACAGAGGTTTCCAACAAGGTGAAATGTTTGTTTTTAAGTAGCCCCATGAAACATACTGTATTTCTTGTGTGTAGTCTTCACCACCATAGTTTTACCCACTGAGAAATTGATATATGTTCTTTGAAGATGCTGACAATACACAGCTCTACCTTGAAAATAAATTCCCATAGTTTCTGCGGAGGAAAATTCTCTGATACCACTTGTTAGGTACCAGATCTATTATAATAAGAAAAAAATAGAAACACTGCAACAAATACCAGTGGAACAACAAAATGTAGAGAACCAAAACACCAAAGATGATGCGTTTATTGATATAAAACAATGTTCACTTTCCTCTTCGAGGGGGTAACCTCCAAGAGAAATTATCTATTAAATTAATTCTTAAGACAAGGCTCTCCCATGCCTACTACTCTTATTTATACTAATTCTATCTCCTAAAGAACATTCTAGAGAAAGAACTTTTGAGAAGTGGATGCTTATATTAAGTCTTCTTACATTAGACTTGTTCACATTATCAAATATGCCTTATTATCTAATTTCGGCCTTTATCACATGGAAAATATATTATTCTACCTACTTGAGGGGTTGGAAACGTTAGGTCCCTAACAATTAACACTCCAATAATATTAGGAGTTAATAACATTAGTGTGTAATAAAATGTCAAACAAGTGTTAAGTGAGCAATACGAGGGAAATAAAGTATGGTAGTTAGAAAAATTCAATAGGAAAACTAACAAACATATGGATAGAGGTGTGTCTATCTCATTGTATTGATGACATTGTTTAATAAAAATAATAATATTCCATGTCTCCCATTCATTTGTGTATATTCTTGTTTTGCTACATGGTATTAAAGTGAGTCTTAAGCCTATGAACTTGTGAATATTTGATGTTTGAGAAGTTTCTTAGAATTGTGAAAATGATGGCAAGTGGAAGGTATGAGTAAATTTGCAAGACATAAATTAGAACGTGATTATTGAAAAATAAAATGTAGTTTCACAAGCCAACCTAAGGTTGATGACATGGATACAATGAAATGCTTAATTTTCACTCAAGTTATAAATATATAAAAAAACAATTAAAAGAGAAATGTTTAAAGAAGGCTTCATGAGAGAGTTGGTGTAGTTTCTATGCAACATGGTCACCTCAAAGATGGTTGTCCATTTCTTAGAGAACCACACACATCAATGTAAGTAAAAAAATGGGATTAAGGAAGGTGTCTAGTTGAGTTGTTCTTAACCGCCAGTAGTTATTTAGTTACACATTTTAACTACTTTCTAAGTTTGAGTCAGTTCTCCGGGTTCCCTCTTTGTGTGACCTTTAACCTGAGTCATAGGAGATAAATATCAAAAATAGAATTGGCGATCATACTGGGGAGTTCTCCTTTGGGTTAGTTAGTTGCTTGCTATTTTTGGTTTCTTTTTCTTTCTATTTCAGTTCTCTCCATTGCTTTCATACATGTAGCACTTAGTGCTTGGCCATAATTCAGATTTTTTCCAAACCTTTTTTGGAACTTTGAGTTTCATACACACCTTCCCCCAAGTAAACTAACATATATATGCTTGTTTATGAAGGGATAATTGTGTACATATGTAGGTTGTTGAGCTAACAATCGCATATGACTCCCAAGAAATAGCTTTTCTCCATTTTCCAATCTTTCCGAGCCTTGAATTTTATTTCGGGGATTCTTTGTGATTCTCTAGGTTGTATGAAGTTTGTATTTGATATGAAAATATAGTTAAAGTTTTTGAAACAAAGAAAAAAAAAGTTTTTGTGCTTCTTAGGGTTATTTAGTTATTCTTAAACTGCATGGTCGTAAGAAAATTTCTATTTTCAGTTCTTTGTTTCTTGATCACTATTTCAATCATATCTAAATTTTTAGTTCATGATCTGAGTCTATTAATTTTCTATCCTACATTTCTTGTTTTCAAGAAAAAATGTTCAATTTTCCTTGTTTTAAAATATTTTGCTAGGTTTTTGCTTTAGTAGTAACAAAACAAAAGGATAATTTGCTTGGAGTAACCAATTTATTTTCTTGTTTGTTGTTGTGCATTTTTTTTGAAAAAATAAAGATGTTGTTCTTAACATACATATTTCTTTATCATTCACATTGAAGAGGTAATTGCATTGATGTCATGCCCCATATTATTATTATTTAAATAAATAAATAATAATAAGAAGAAAGTACAATAATTATCTTAAAATGATCATCCCCATATTATTATTATTTAACTAATAATAATAATAATAATAATAAATGGACATCCTCATATTATTTTATTTAAAATAATAATAATAATAATAATAAGAAAGTATAATAATTATCCTAAAGAGGTTATCCCCATATTATTATTAAATAAATAAATAAGCAATAATAATATAATAATAAGGAAGTATAATAATTATCCAAAAGATCATTATAAGTACTTAAATAAATATATGGGGTAATAAAATAAAATGGTAAAATAAGCAACAATAATTTATGGAAAACCCCTAAAATATAATAAAGAATCACAAGTGGATCCTAGGGATCGAGTTCTTTATTATGGATGGATTCTATATAAGGAGGGGGAAGAAGGAGAAAATGATATCTCATTTTCCTTGGGCAATCTAAGGACACGGCTAAGAAGAGTTGGCATAGTAGTGGATTGAGAGCTTGGGGGCTCTCAGTCGTGATGACTGAAGGATTGGTTGGGAGGAGATTCATCCCCCAGACTTTGTTGCAATGACTTGCAGGATTGAGGATTGGAGTGCCATAGGTAAGTTGATTACCCAACTATCGGGTATGTTTTTTTTTATCACTAGTGGAATTGGCAACTGGGCGGTCTCGTACTTGCATGACATGGAGTTGATTCCGACCGCTACCACTATAACCTCCAGGTTCCATACGTATGCCCATTCCACAAGCATGGGTAAATCGGGGGGATTTGAAAACATAACCTCATTGTACATAACACTTCATATCACGACACTTTCCAATTGAGATGGCCCTCAGGGGCTAGCTATCAGGTATGTTACTCACCACATACTCCTTGTAATTTATAAAATACTGAATCATGTATCTCTACTTTTATCAATTAATAGTTGCAGGTTATGGTGTTTATCTATATAATTATATTTATTAAAATTTGGGTTTTGACAAATGGTATCAAAGCAAGGTTTCAACCCTTAGGTCTATGGGCCTTTCCATTAAGTTATAAAAAAAATTGAATCTAAATTATTCCCTTATAGTAGCTCTTCATCCTTAGTAAGGTTTGGAATAAAGTTGGAATATAAATGTAGAATTGTAGATCTAAAGTAAAATTAGAAAATAAATCTGTATTAGTAAGATTTGGAATAAAGTTGGAATATAAATGTAGAATTGTAAATCTAAAGTAAAATTGGAAAATAAATCTGTATGTAAAATATAGATCTATAATAAAGGTTTGATGTAAGCCTGGAATTGAAGATATGAAATATAGATTTATATAAAAAAAAAACCTTGTCCGAGAAAATATGTAAAATTTTTGAACAACTTTCTCCTCATCCAAGGGATGAATCTCTATATTAATGGCATGTTCATATATACTCCTTTGCAATTGTGTATTGAATTTATGATTTATCGACAATATTGATGATGAGAGTCCGAATCCGAGGATGGAGGATGGCCCGTGTTTTAAGGCTAGAGGTGACGAGTTTGATTAGCATCCAATGTCCCCCAATTTGAATAATGGAAGAATCAATAATTATTATGATTATTACCCTAAGCCTATCAAAATCAAGGATCCGATGCGTTTGGGCTCTTTCTCATCACTTCTATTTATATTTGGAAGAGTTTTGCATTCAATCCAATGGTATAGTGGATGGACTATGGGACAAACAATATTTTGTGAAATAATCCCAAAGCCTTATTAGTTCAACTAATCCATTAGAAATTGACGAAGTATGGGAAAAATACGTATTTTTAAATCTAGTTGATGCATCATACCAGGATAGACAGATAGCAAATAAGTATTTCCATGATTTTCCAAATTAGGGAAATACTTGTTTTATATGTTTTTTTTTTTTAAATAATAAAACTCGATTTTTTTAAGTAATAAAACTCGATGTTAAGAACCTGAGAGAGAGGGGAAAAGTCTTTTGTACACTGTTTTGATATAAAAAGGTCTTCAAACATTTTGATGGAATCAAAGATCCCGAGTCAATAGCAAGTGAAAAAGTTTTTATTGTTAGTAAAGTAAAATCTTAAGATAAGTTTTGAATCTTATTTCATGCATGTTAATGGAATGGAAAGATAACACATCTTTTTGAATTCATGATTTAATAGATTTAATCGTTAGTTATAAACTTTTATTTCCAAAGTGAAAAAGAATTAAAAGAAATTAACACATGACTATTTGCAAATTTGCTCTCATTTTTTAAATTTTATTTTATATCAGAAAAGATTGAGATATTTTGGATTCCTCATGAAAAGGTTTAATTCAATAAAAATATATGAGGTAAATAAATAATAGAACATGTTAAATAGTAAAAGATATTAGAGAAAATGGATTAGTTGTTTTTTTTAATGTGACAACTTCTTTCCCTTACAAGTTATTAGTGTAGGGAGAATATTTTTTTTTTCTATTAGAAAAAAGAAATATTCTAAAAAAAATGGGTAATAGTGGTATATGATTTTTTTTTTTTTAAATCTTTGCTCTATATATAGAGTGTAATTTTACTATGATGTAAGAGGTAAAATTGGTAATTTTGAACTGGTAAAAATAATTTTTCTTTGATGAAATTCTTAATTGAAGATGCACACATTGCATAATAAAAATATATTAGAGGTTTGAAGGGTTGTGGAATTGATTGTTTCATTAAAATTTGATTGACAATTAATTTGATCATAAAAACATTGGAATCAATTTAAACATTTGATTTCAAAATCTATTTTCAAAATATTTAATTGTTTCGAAAAGCCTAGCCTAAACTTGCTAAGTTTAAACACAATACTCAATGCTGATCCATCTCATGATGTAACCATTTCTTCCTAATGTCTTCCAAGTATTTGGTTAAACTGGGTAGAGTGTGTTCGGGATGTTGAGAAATTGAGTTTCAAGGTAGCATAAGATGACATGGTTCTACATGGCTCACATGGTGTTGGTATGGTATGTTGATGTTACAACTCTTGTTATTGTTTATTAATCATATTTTGACATATTGAATAAAAGATTCATCATGACATTGGCATTGATGACATGTGATTTTTGTTGTGATTTATGAAAACGATACATGGCTCATTGGTTTCAATTATAGCTTGAGCCTATTTGTAATACCTCAGTTTTGAGTCCCCATATTAATAATGTATTTTTTTTATTTGATGAAAGGCCAGAGTGCCTAAACAATTGAAAGAGGTTAAAGTGTCTAGGAAATGTAATACTTTGAACATTACAAATAATAAAATACATCGCTTGCTACAAGATGAACAAGGTAAAAGTTATAGGGGGCTATGATTCTACGACAGAGGGGGCTAAAGGAGATAAGTCTTTTATTATTATTTTTGTTTTACCAACCTTGGAATTTTAGAGAGAAAGAAGTGGTTACATGAGATTCTTGGGGAAAAGGCTAGGTGGTTCTTGATTTCATGTAATTATATAAACACCTCTTGTGGGATATTTGAGGGTTCACTCTTCATTTTGGTTCTTCTCCATTAACTCTCTTTCACTCTTTCATTCATGGTTGTTCATTCCTTATTCCTCATTCCTTATTCTTGATCTTGGTTGGGAAAAGAAAAATGAATTGTGGAGGAAGGAAACCATTTTTTGTTGGCTGTAGAAATTATTGGTGTATTCCAACCATGAATTTGTGCCTGCATGCCTGAGATGCATTGGCATGTGCTAAACTTTGTTCACAACTGCATATCCTGAGAGTCTGAGCATGAATATTCTTGAATAGATGCACTAGAGACCTGGAAAGACATGGACAACCTGAGGGACTATGTGGCAGTGAAGGGGGTTCATTATCTTTAGGTGGTGTATGATGGAGAGAAGAGAGCTGACGTGCTTTGGATTGTTGTGTGTTGAGAAACCGGTGAGAGCTTGAGTGACTAGTTTGGGAATTTGAGTGTCGCACTAGAACTTGTCCTTATGGATTCATAGCCCTGGCTCAAGGGTGACCTACTGTTGAGACTTGGAACAAAAATGTCTAAGGTTAGGTGGAATTCCCTTAGTCTGGAGTCAGTTGGTGATTGATTTTTTTTAAGATAAGTGATATTTGTCATGCGTTTCTAAGCTTGTATATTTATTTCCAATGTGTATTAATTGTTATCTCTGAGATTCATTTTTATAATATGCATGCTTGCTGGTTATTTCTGTGCATGGCATAGTGCTAATTTATTTTATGTTGTAGCATGAATATTAATTATTTCATGTGAGTCTTTCATGCTTCTTTATTAATTAAATGTTATTAGAATTTGAAATCATTTCAAGAAGTGAGTTTTGAGGTAGAGTGGCCTAGCCTTGGTGGTTGAATACATTATAGAGTGGTATCCGAGCATCTGGTTCAAACACCAGACTACTATGGGCTAGAACGAGTGCGAATTGGGCATATTCACTATCACATATTCGGTTTGTATGAATTTTGGGAAAGATGATGGAAAATTAGAGAGAAAACCCCCAAATTTGTGAGCAGATCTGAGTTTAAATGATTCAAGGAAGTCTAAGAAATTAATGGATTCGATCTGCAGAGTTGTAGAGTCGAATTTGAGCTATAAGGTCAAAAATTCATATTTTAATGGTCTCTTTAGCACAAGGCAGAGTTCAAAGAATCAATGACCGAGATCACGTTCGATCTCCAGATCAATGACTAAGATTCGTTGTCATAAATTTAAAAATTGATAAAGTTTTGAAGTTTGTCACGGTTACCAGATCAATGACTGAGATTCATTTTGGTGGTTTGGAAAATGAGGAAGATCGATGATCCGTATTCATTTTTGTTTTTTTGGGAAGTCAGAGAAAATCATTGGTCGATATCATCTTGGCTTAGATATCGACGTCCCAAATTCACTTGGGTTTTGGAAAAAATTGTCTAAGTGTTGAAGTTTGCCAACAATGATCACTGATGGCCGATGGTCGAGGATCGACAAGTTTGGTGAAACATCTCTGATCGTTGATGGTTGATGGTCGGGGATTGATAAGTTTGGAAACGTGTTGAGTTTCACAAAAAGACATCTCTGATCATTGATGGTCAATGATTAGGGATCGATAGAATTTGGTGAAATTTTCATTCAGCCAAAGGAAATCTTTGATCGTCGATGGATGATGATCACGCATCGACAAATTTAGTGCGAAGTTCAAATTCTTCCAAGAGAAACTATCGATGGATGATGGGGAAAAGAGGGTGATGATGTGTCATGCCACATTATCATCCACGTGTCATGCCACATCATCCCAATTGATTCCTCAAGATGACATGCCATGCCATGTCAACATCCACGTGTGATGCCATATCAACATAATTTCCACGTCAGTGAAAATATTGTCGATTGTCGATGGTCGGGGTTCAACGAATATTTGCGAGCAATCTTGGTTTTCCAAGGGAGACGACCAATAAAATATCACTTATGATTTCATTCGTTATACCATAAACATATAACCATAAACAATGCATTACATCATAATCATAGATACAAAATACACCGGAGTTTTACGTGGAAACCTAAATGGGAGAAAACCACAAAATAATTTCTTATATATAAAAATATTACATTCATAGGAAGCACCAACTTCCAAATTCTCCAGCACCAACTAGAAGGAGCCTCCAACCCCCTATTTACAGGCTCCAACCTGAAGGAAGCTACAACTCCTTGGATTCTCCAATTTCAATTGGAAGGAGGATCCAATCCCTTAATTTACATGCTCCAACTTGAAGGAATCTCCAACTCCCAGTGTTCTCCGAATCCAACTAGAAGGAGGCTATGAACCCCTAATTTGCATGCTCCAAATTGAAGGAAGATCCAACTCCCTGTATTATATGACTCTAAATGGAAGGAGTCTATGACCCCCTTTTCTTTCCCCTTCCTTCCACCCTAAAATATATGTGTAGACTCAACTTGTCACTACCACTTTTATTGTCACTGATACTGATAATCAACCTGTCATCCAACCTGTCACTGTCCCTGTTACTGCCTCTATCACCGTCACTATCACTATCATTGTATCTAACACTGATACTGATAGCTTATCATCAACATCATTATCAACTATAACAAGATCCACTCACATAGATCATATACCAATACCATCACCAAGATGTGCATAAAAAAAAATGCTAAGACACTTGTGCCATATCATCCATGTAACAAGCATGTGTCACATCCATAAACCATGTTCCAAGATATGCCTTAAAAATGTACCATAACATCCATCAACCATGTACCAAGATATGTACCATAATATGTAAACATATACCAAAGTAAACTTCAAACCATATGCCAAAAGCATGTGCCAAACCATCCAAGATATGTATCTCAAACATGTGCCAAAACATCCAAAATTTGCAGCCAACTATATCACTCAAGCATATGACAACTCATCGATGATATACCTCAAACAATGTGCCAATAAATGCCTCAAATCATGTATCCAAGTATCCTGAAATGTACCTCAAACATGTGCCAAAGATATATGCCAATATACCCAATATATGTACCAACAATATGCCTCAATAGATATGCCTCAAAACATTTACCAAACATATACCATGCATCCAAGATGTGCTTCAAAGAATATTCCCAAATCTCCAAAACATGCCTCAAGCATGTATCAAGACATAACCCTCAAACTACATATAAAAACATACCTCTGATTCTGTAACAGACCTTTAGATCATAGACATTCATACCTTTATCAACTTCAACATCCAGGGATGAGCATATTTCTCAAATTTTCCTCATCCTCACGGGACTAACCCATGAAACAAGCAGTGCCTCGCGTGATGAGCACCAATCAACCCGTGGGAGTTCCTGGTGGGATGCCCTTAGCCTAACTCGCGGGGGTGAGCCAAATTAGGGTTTTTTAGAAACCCTTCACTTTCCTTTATGCCTCCGAGACCTTCGCCCTTTCTTCGCTACCTCAAACTTGCTACCTCATATTCGCCAGTAGATAACTTGGTCACTTGATAAATATTCAATAAACTTGCTTGTGTAACAATGAGAGGCTTCTTGAAGTGTATTTATACTTTTTCAAGTGACTTATTTCCTTAACTTTAGGGTCGACTTTTACTTTCTTTTTATAACCATTTTACCCTTTAATTAATGACTTGTAACTTCTTGTTGCAAGTGTTTAGGGGCTTCTTAACCATTCTTCGTGGCTTTCAACTTCATGAGGGAATATTTCCTCAACCATGAGGACCCACGTGACGTACCACCTACCGTTGGAAATGACATGCCAAGGACTATCCATCTATGAGGGTTTTGCATGCATGTGCCATTTTGTTCAACTTATTTTCCTTCAAATAGCTTGAGGTCTCATGGCCATACCTTTGGTGCTTCTCAACCACTTAATCACTTAACCATCTTTCCAAGGATTATTGTAGTCTTCTTCAAAGAATCTTTCGTGAGAGCCATGCTTAAAGATACACCATAAGGGGACCACTTTGGATACTTCTCTAAATACACCCATCACTTATTCCTTCACACAAACCCATCACTTCTAGAGGCTTCTTCTATGGTTAACATGCTTCTTCTATAGTTGGCATTAATTCTTTTAGACTTCTTCTAGACTTGACATCTAGGGTTGACATCAATGAGAACTAAATTTCCAACAATTTACATGAAAATCAATCCATACCTTAAAAGAACATATATAAAAGTTTGGAAATGAGCTAACAACATAATATTTTAAGAATCTCTTACTTAATTTTTTGAGAAGTTTTTCTCAAATATGAATTTGATTATTACAATTCTTATTAAGAACATTTAATAACCTAATTTTTACACGCTTGAAAATCACCACTAAACAATTTTCTAACTAAGGATTTCTTTTGTATATGTTTTGGTTGTTCATTAAGATTAGGATTTCTTTTGTGTATGTTTTGGTTGTTCATTAAGATTAAGAGTGATTGTATCAAACTAAGAATGTCAAAATTACTTTCAAGATAACATTTGAATTGACATTTGAGGTTTTTTCATAAATCTTATAATGGAATAAACTTCATTGTTTTTAGATTAAATGATTCTTTATGATGCTAATCTCCTTTACTTTAGATTGATGTGCATAGTTGAGGGAGCTTATGTGGTTACTTCAAATGGTTTTTCCTTGTTCCTAAACCTCAATAAACACATATCATCAACCCACACAACTTAAACTTATTATTCCTATGGAATACTTTAAGTAAGAATTGGCGAGGATTGTTTTAAAATGTATCATTGGCAAAGCTCCAGTTAGGTAATTCTTTGTTAATCTTTGGTTGCTTGAAGTTATAATAATTCGATTAACTAATACTTGATTTTGTTTTCTCTTTGAAATTACTTGGTTCATGTTTGTGTCTTGTTAAAATAATAATTTTACATTGGATGTAATAATTAAACCCTCCACATGAACAATGGCCAGGGTATAATCTTATCATTTATTGCTATGATTTAAAAATATGAGGTTTACCATTTTACGGTTTTGGAAGGTCTACATTGCATTAAAAAACCCTAATCCTCCACGTATTGGTTTTGGAAACAAATCTACTTATCTCAATGTAACTAGATCGCAGAAGGTGTCCACCATGCCACGAATTACATTACAAAGATAGCAAGTGCTATTTTCCCATTATGTTTCTATGGAAAGACATGGAGGACACCGGTCCATCGGATCACTTGGGAACTGGACCACTGGGACGCAAAAGAGGTAAACGATATACGGAGCATCACACATGTGTAAATAATATAGATTGCAGCCCGTGATCATTGAAGAGGAACCATGGTCTACCTTGAATTTGATGTAGAAATATCACACAGATTTGTAGCTTGCGATTTGAAGTGATTGTAGATCCCACCATATGTTTGCGCCACCAAGTTATTTCCCCACCGGGCCACTAGGCCATTGGATTATCACTCCACCGGACCATCAAGATGTAAGGAAATAATTTCATGCAAATTTGTTGCATGATTTAGGGTTTGTTGCACATACATCAGCGTAAAAAGAGAAGCAATAAACTTCGTCAGACACATTGTAAATCAGAGGATTCCACCATCAACGTTTCAGTTATAAGTGCCTATCGAGATACAGAACTTGTTGGTAAACACAAAAATTATGGAGAATGAAGACCATGTCAAAACTATGATTCAAATGCCAGAAAACCAGACCACAAGATTGCAACGAATTTCAGCGCTATGGTTTCATCAAAACATTTGATATGGATACACATATATGGTCGTTGACGTAATTAATGAAGACACGATAAATTTGAGGCAAATTGGGAGCATAATATGACTGTATGAGATTTCATGAGTTCAGAGAGATGTGTCATGAATTCATAGAATTAATTCCACTTAATTGTAAGGTCTCCACCAAAAAATTAGGATTTTGGTTAGAACAATGAAGAAAACTTTGGAATTCTAAAGAAGGTTTGACAGAAGGAATAGAAAAAGAGAGGGCTACTCACCAATGCATTCTGGATAACATTGCAGATTTTATTTTTCTTATTTAAATATATTCTCTTTAAAAATACTTTTTTTTTATGTTAATATGATTTTTATTAATTTTTGGTTAATGATTGAACAAGTTGTGACATGAATCACAACAAAAAAAGGAAATGAAGGACCGATTTAGAGGAGATATTGTCAATAATCAAAAGGGGTTTGAGTTCGTTGTGAAAATGCCATGATATCGAAGAGTTCGTATCAGAAATAACAAAGGCAGATCTTCACCTTTGAAATGAGAATATCACTCAATGGATCAAGGAATTAAATCCTTATAAGAACAAGAGTAAACAAGTTTATAGAGAGGAGATCACGTGATTACAAGTTGGAAGCTAGGAAATCGCAGGTTTTGGTACCAGTT
>JASDQU010010864.1:23813-49877 GCA_032191745.1 Picea mariana | reverse complement strand
GTTAGGGTTTTTATGGTTCCTTCAGACAAGGGTTTACCCTATTCTATATCTCTCTGATATATGTGCAGGGTCGAATAATACTCATCCCAATATCTCAAATCACCAACTAAGGAGGCTCGACCGTACCCTTAGTCTTATTATCTGATTACATATGTACTAGAGAGTATCTTCTCGAGTGATTTTCTTAGTGTCACTATAGTAGTTAGATGGCTGATCAACTGATCTAGAGATGTTTTTAGGAGACCTAGGGGACTCTCGATATACCTGCTGGTATGTGGGAGTGATGGGAATGTACAAATTCTGTTTGATGCAGTAATACTCGAGGAGTACCAAAATGAGTTACAAAGGTTTCCAACAAGGTGAAATGTTTGTTTTTAAGTAAACCCATGAAACATACTATATTTCTTGTGTGTATTCTTCCCCACCATATTTTTACCCACTGAGAAATAGATATATGTTCTTTGAAGACACCGATAATACATACCTCTACCTTGAAAAAAAATTCCCATAGTTTCTATAGAGGAAAGTGCTCTGATACCACTTGTTAGGTACCAGATCTATTATAATAAGCAGAAAATAGAAATATTGCAGCAAATACGAGCGGAACAACAAAATATAGATAACCAAAACACCAAATATGATACCTTTATTGATATAAATCAATGTTCACTTGCCTCTTCGAGGGGGTAACCTCCAAGAGCAGTTCTCTATTAAAACAATTCTCAAGACAAGGCTCTCCCATGCCTCCTACTCTTATTTATACTCATTCTATCTCCTAAAGAACATTCTAGAGGAATAAATTTCGATAAGCAGACACTTATATTAAGTCTTCTTACATTAGACTTATTAACATTATTAAATATTCATTATTATCTAATGTCGACCTTTATTACATGGAATTTATATATTATTCTACCTACATGAGGGGTTAGGGACGTTAGGTCCCTAACAATTAACACTCCAATAATGTTAGGAGTTGATAACATTACTGTGTAATAAAATGTCATACAAGTGTTAAGTGAGCAATATGAGGGAAATAGAGTATGGTAGTTAGAAAAATTCAATAGGAAAACTAACAAACATATGGATAGAGGTGTATCTATCTCATTGTATTAATGACTTTGTTTAATAAAAATAATAATATTCCATGTCTCCCATTCATTTGTGTATATTCTTGTTTTGCTACATGGTATTGAAGTGAGTCTTAAGCCTATGAACTTGTGAAGATTTGATGTTTTAGGAGTGGCTTAGAATTGTGAAAATGATGACAAGTGGAAGGTATGAGTAAATTTGCAAGACATCAATTAGAACATGATTATTGAAAAATAAAATGTAGTTTCACAAGCCAACCTAAGGTTGATGACATGGATACAATCAAATGATTAATTTTGACTCAAGTTATAAATATCTAAAAAATCAATTAAAAGAGAAAAGTTTAAAGAAGGCTTCACGAGAGAGTTGGTGTAGTTTGTATGCAACATGGTCACCTAGAAGATGGTTGTCCATTTCTTAGAGAACCACACACATCAATGTAAGTAAAAAAAAATGGGATTAAGGAAGGTGTCTAGGTGAGTGGTTCTTAACCGCCAATAGTTATTTAGTTACACATTTTAATTACTTTCTAAGTTTGAGTCAATTCTCTGGGTTCCCGCTTTGTGTGACCTTTAACCTGATTCATAGGGGATACGTATCAAAAATAGAATTGGCGATCATATTGGGGAGTTCTCCTTTGGGTTAGTTAGTTTCTTGCTATTATTGGTTTCTTTTTCTTTCTATTTCAGTTCTTTCCATTGCTTTCATACATGTAGCATTTAGTGCTTGGCCATAATTCATATTTTTTCCCAACCTTTTTTGGAACTTTGAGTTTCATACACACCTTCCCCCAAGTAAACTAACATATATATGCTTGTTTTGAAGGGACAATCGTGTACATATGCAGGTTGTTGAGGTAACAATCACGTATGACTCCCGAGAAATAGCTTTTCTCCATTTTCCAATCTTTCCGAGCCTTGAATTTTATTTTGGGGATTCTTTGTGATTCTCTGGGTTGTATGAAGTTTGTGTTTGGTCTGAAAAGATAGTTAAAATTTTTGAAATAAAAGAAAAACAAAGTTTTTGTGCTTCTTAGGGTTATTTAATTATTCTTGAACTGCATGGTTGTAAGAAAATTTCTATTTTCAGTTCTTTGTTTCTTGATCGCTATTGCAATCATATCTAAAGTTTTAGTTCGTGATCTGAGTCTATTAATTTTCTGTCTTGCATTTCTTTTTTTCAAGCAAAAATGTTCAATTTTCCTTGTTTTAAAATATTTTTCTAGGTTTTTGCTTTAGTAGTAACAAAACAAAAGGATAATTTTCTTTGAGTAATCAATTCCTTTTCTTGTTTGTTGTTGTGCAATTTTTTCAAAAAAATAAAGATGTTGTTCTTAGCATACATATTTCTTTATCATTCACATTGAAGAGGTAATTGCATTGATGTCATGCCCCATATTATTATTATTATTTAAATAAATACTAATAATACTAATAAGAAAGTACAATAATTATCTTAAAATGATCATCCCCGTATTATTATTATTATTTAAATAATAATAATAACAATAAAAATAATAATAAGAAAGTACAATAATTATCCTAAATGGACATCCTCATATTATTTTATTTAAATAAATAATAATAATAATAAGAAAGTATAATAATTATCCAAAAGGATCATTATAAGTACTTAAATAAATATTTGGGGTAATACAATAAAACGGTAAAATAAGCAACAATGATTTATGGGAAACCCCTAAATTATAATAAAGAATCACAACTGGATCCTAGGGATTGAGTTCTTTATCATGGATGGATTCTATATAAGGAGGGGTAAGAAGGAGAAAATGATATCTCATTTTGCTTGGGAAATCTAAGGACAAAGCTAAGAAGAGCTGGCATAGTAGTGGATTGAGAGCTTGGGGCTCTCAGTTGTGTTGACTGAAGGATTGGTTGGGAGGAAATTCATCCCCCACATTCGGTTGCAATGACTTGCAGGATTGAGGATTGGAGTGCCATAGGTAAGTTGATTACCCAACTATTAGGTATGCTTTTTTTTTTTTTTATGACTGGTGGAATTGGCAACTGGGTGGTCTCGTACTCGCATGACATGGGGTCGATTCTGACCGCTACCACTATAACCTCCAGGTGCCATACGTATGCCCTTTTTGCAAGCATGAGTAAATCAGGGGGATTTAAAACGAAACCTCATTGCACATAACACTTCATATCACGACACTTTCCAATTGAGCTGCCCCCCGGGGGCTAGCTATATCAGGTATGTTACTCACCACATACTCTTTGTAATTTATGAAATATTGAATCATGTATCTCTACTTTTATCATTTAATGGTTGTAGGTTATGGTGTTTATCTATATAATAATATTTATTAAAACTTGGGTTTTGACATATGATAGTAGAACAAGGTTTCAACCCTTAGGCCAATGGGCCTTTCCATTAGGTTATAAAAAAAATGGATCTAAATTATTCCCTAGCTCTTCATCCTTAATAAGATTTGCAATATAAATATAAAATTGTAGATCTAAAATAAAGTTGGAAAATAAATCTGAAATGGTGTATATAAAATATAGATCTATAATAAAGCTTTGATGTAAACCTGGAATTCAAGATATGAAATATAGATTTATATAAAAAAAAGCCCAGAAAATATGTAAAATCTTAAGAACTTTCTCCTCATCTAAGAGATGAATCTCTACATTAATGCCCCGTGTTTTAAGGCTAGAGGTGAACGAGTTTGCTTAGCATCTTGACAACCAGTGTCCCCAATTTGAATAATGGAAGAATCAACATCATTTCTGTTTATATTTGGAAGAGTTTTGCATTCAATCCAATGGTTTAGTGGATGGACTATGGGACACACAATATTTTGTGAAATAATCCCAAAGCCTTGTTACTTCAACTAATCCATTAGAAATTGACGACGTATGGGAAAATACGTATTTTTAAATCTAGTTGATGTATCATGCCAAATAGGTATTCCTATGATTTTCCAAATTAGGGAAATACTTGTTTTATATGTTTTTTTTTAAATAATAACACTCGATTTTTTTTAAGTAATAAAACTCGATTTTTTTTTAAAGTAATAAAACTCGATGTTAAGAACCTGAGAGAGAGGGGTAAAGTCTTTTGTACACTGTTTTGATATAAAAAGGTCCATCAAACGTTTTGATGGAATCAAAGATCCCGAGTCAATAGCAAGTGAAATAGTTTTTATCGTTAGTGAAGTAAAATCTTATGATAAGTTTTGAATCTTATTTCATGCATGTTAATGGAATGGAAAGATAACACATCTTTTTGAATTTACGATTTAATAGATTTAATCGTTTTATAGTTATAAACTTTTATTTCCAAAGTGAAAAAGAATTAAAAGAAATTAACATAGTTATAAACTTTTATTTCCAAAGTGAAAAAGAATTAAAAGATATTAACATATGACTATTTGCAAATTTGCTCTCAGTTTTTAAATTTTATTTTACATCCGAAAAGATTGAGATATTTTGGATTCCTGATGAGATGAAAAGGTTTAATTCAATAAAAATATTTGAGGTAAATAAATAATAGAACATGTTAAATAGTAAAAGATATTAGAGCAAATGGATTCATTGTTTTTTTTGGTAATGTGACAACTCCTTTACCATACAAGTTATTAAGTTATTAGTGTACGGAGAATATATTTTTTTTTGTTTTTTTTTTATTAAAAAAAATAAATATCCTATAGTTTTTTTAATTTATAAAAAAAATAATGAGTAAAAGTGGTATATGATTTTTTTTTTTAAAATTATATATATATATATATATATATATATATATATATATATGAAGAGTGTAATTTTACTATGATGTAAGGAGGTAAAATTGGTAATTTTGAACAAAAATTTGGTAAAAATAACTTTTATTTGATGAAATTTTTAATAGAAAATGCACACATTGCACAATAAAAGTATATTAGAGGTTTCAAGGGTTGTGGAATTGATTGTTCCATTAAAATTTGATCGACGATTAATTTGATCATAAAAGTGTTGGAATCAGTTTAAACACTTGATTTCAAAATTTATTTTCGAAATATTTAATTGTTTCGAAAAGCCTAGCCTAAAATTGCTAAGTTTAAACACAATAGTCAATGCTGACCCATATCATGATGTAATCATTTCTTCCTAATTTCTTCCAAGTATTTGGTTAAACTGGGTAGAGTGTGTTCGAGATGTTGAGAAATTGAGTTTCAAGGTAGCATAAGATGACATGGTTCTACATGGCTGACATGGTGTTGGTATGGTATGTTGATGTTACAACTCTTGTTATTGTTTAATAATCATATTTTGACATATTGAATAAAATATTCATCATGACATTGGCATTGATGACATGTGATTTTTGTTGTGATGTATGGAAACGATACATGGTTCATTGGTTTCAATTGTAGCTTGAGCCTATTTGTAATACCTCGGTTTTGAGTCCCCATATTAATAATGTATTTTGTTTATTTGATGAAAGGCCAGAGTGCCTAAACAATTGAAAGAGGTTAGAGTGTCTAGGAAATGTAATACTTTGAACATTACAAATAATAAAATACATCGCTTGCTACAAGACGAACAAGGTAAAAGTTATAGGGGGCTATGATTCTACGACAGAGGGGGCTAAAGGGGATAAGTCTTTTATTATTATTTTTTCTTTACCAACCTTGGAATTTTAGAGAGAAAGAAGTGGTTACATGAGCTTCTTGGGGAAAATGCCAGGTGGTTCTTGATTTCATGTAATTATATAAACACCTCTTGTGGGATATTTGAGGGTTCACTCTTCATTTTGGTTCTTCTCCATTAAATCTCTTTCACTCTTTCATTCATGGTTGTTCATTCCTTATTCCTCATTCCCTATTCTTGATCTTGGTTGGGGAAATAAAAATGAATTGTGGAGGAAGGAAACCATTGTTTGTTGGATGTAGAAATTATTGGTGTATTCCAACCATGAATTTGTGCCTGCATGCCTGAGATGCATTGGCATGTGCTAAAATTTGTTCACAACTGCAAATCCTGAGAGTTTGAGCATGGAGATTCTTGAATAGATGCACTGGAGACCTGGAAAGAGGTGGACAACCTGAGGGACTATGTGGCAATGAAGGGGGTTCATTATCTTTGGGTAGTGTAGGATGGAGAGAAGAGAGCTGACGTACTTTGGATTGTTGTGTGTTGAGAAACGTGTGAGAGCTTGAGTCACTGGTTTGAGAATTTGAGTGTCACACTAGAACTTGTCCTTGTGGATTCATAGCCCTGGCTCAAGGGTGACCTACTATTGAGACTTGGAACAACAAAGTCTAAGGTTATGTGGAACATCCTTAGTCTAGAGTCAGTTGGTGATTGAATTTTTTTAAGATAAGTGATCTTTGTCATGCATTTCTAAGCTTGTATATTTATTTCCAATGTGTATTAATTATTATCTCTGAGATTCATTTTTATAATATGCATGCTTTCTATTTATTACTGTGCATGGCATAGTGATAATTTATTTTATGTTGTAGCATGAATCTTAATTATTTCATGTGAGTCTTTCATGCTTCTTTATTAATTAAATGTTATCATAATTTGAAAGCATTTCAAGAAGTGAGTTTTGAGGTAGAGTGGCCTAGCCTTGGTGGTTGAATACATTATAGATTGGTATCATAGCATTTGGTTCAAACACCAGACTACTATGGGCTAGAACGATGGCGAATTGGGTAGATTCACTATCACATATTCAGTTTGTATGAATTTTGGGAAAGACGATAGAAAATTAGAGAGAAAATCCCCAAATTTGTGAGCAGATATGAGTTTAAATGATTCAAGGAAGTCTAAGAAGTTAATGGATTCGATCTGCAGAGTTGTAGAGCCGAATTCGACCTACAAGGTCAAAAAATCATATTTTAATGGTATCTTTAGCACAAGGAAGAGTTCAAAGAATCAACGACCGAGATCACGTTCGATCTTGAGATCAACGACTGAGATTCATTGTCATAAATTTAAAAATTGATAAAGTTTCAAAGTTTGTCACGGTTACCATATCAATGACTGAGATTCATTTTGGTGTTTTGGAAAATGAGGAATATCGACGATCCGTATTCATTTTTGGTCGTTTGGGAAGTCAGAGAAAATCATTGGTTGATATCATCTTGGCTTAGAGATCAACGTCCCAAATTCACCTGGGTTTTGGAAAAAATTGTCTAAGTGTTGAAGTTTTCCAACAACGATCACTGATGGCCGATGGTTGAGGATCGACGGGTTTGGTGAAGTGTTGAATTTTGACCAAAAGACATCTCTGATCATTGATGGATGATGGTCAGGGATTGATAAGTCTGGAAATGTGTTGAAGTTCACAAAAAGACATCTCCGATCGTCCATGGTCAATGATCAGGGATCAATAGAATTTCATGAACTTTTCATTTAGCCAAAGGAAATATTTGATCATCGATGGATGATGATCAGGCATCGACAAATTTTGTACGAATTTTAGATTCTTCCAAGAGAAACTATCGATGGATGATGGGGAAAAGAGGGTGATGATGTGTCATGCCACATTATCATCTACATTTCATGGCACATTATCCCAATTGATGCCTCAAGATGACATGCCATGCCATGTCAACATCCACGTGTCATGCCATATCAACATAGTTTCCATGTTAATGAAAATATTGTCGATTGCCGATGGTCGAGGTTCGACGAAGATTTACAAGCAATCTTGGTTTTCCAAGGGAGACGACCAATAAAATATCACTTATGATTTCATTCATTATACCATAAACATATAACCATAAACAATTCATCACATCATAATCATAGATGCACAATACACCAGAGTTTTACGTGGAAACCTAAATGGGATAAAACCACAAAATAATTTCTTATATATAAAAATATTACATTCATAGGAATCATCAACTTCCAAATCCTCCACCATCAACTAGAAGGAGCCTCCAACCCCCTATTTACAGGCTCCAACCTGAAGGAAGCTACAACTCCTTGGATTCTCCAGTTCCAATTGGAAGGAGGCTCCAATCCATTAATTTAGATGCTCCAACTTGAAGGAAGCTCCAACTCCCAGTTTTCTCTGAATCCAACTAGAGGAAGGATATGGCCCCCTAATTTACATGCTCCAACTTGAAGGAAGATCCAACTCCCTGTATTATATGACTCCAAATGGAAGGAGGCTATGACCCCCTTTTCTTTCCCCTTCCTTCCACCCTAAAATATATGTGTAGACTCAACCTGTCACTACCACTATTATTGTCACTGATACTGATAATCAACCTGTCATCCAACCTGTTACTGTCCCTGTTACTGTCTCTGTCACCGTCACTATCACTATCATTGTATCTAACAATGATACTGATATCTTATCATCAACATCATTATCAGCTATAACAAGATCCACTCACATAGATCATATACCAATACCATCACCAAGATGTGCATCAAACAACATGCTAAGACATGTGTGCCATATCATCCATGTAACAAGCATGTGTCACATCCATAAACCATGTTCCAAGATATGCCTCAAACATGTACCATAACATCCATCAACCATGTACCAAGATATGTACCATAATATGTAAACATATGCCAAAGTAAATTTCAAACCATATGCCAAAAGCATGTGCCAAACCATCCAAGATATGTATCTCAAACATGTGACAAAACATCCAAAATTTGCAGCCAACCATATCACTCAAGCATATGCCAACTCATCGATGATATACCTCAAACAATGTGCCAATAAATGCCTCAAATCATGTAAAATCCAGAAATGCACCTCAAACATGTGCCAAAGATATATGCCAATATACCCAATATATGTACCAACAATATGCCTCAAACCATTTACCAAACATATACCATGCATCCAAGATTTGCTTCAAAGCATATTCCCAAATCTCCAAAACATGCCTCAAGCATGTATCAATACATAACCCTCAAACTACATATAAAAACATACCTCTCATTCTGTAAGAGACCTTCAGATCATAGACATTCAAACCTTTATCAGCTTCAACATCCATGGATGAGCATCTCTCTCAAATTTTCCTCAGCCTCGTGGGACTAACCCATGCAACAAGCTGTGCCTCGCGCGATGAGCACCAATCAACCCGTGGGAGTTCTTGGTGGGATCCCCTTATCCTGACCCACGGGGGCAAGCCAAATTAGGGTTTCTTAAAAACCTTTCACTTTCCTCTACGCTTCTAAGACCTTCGCCCTTTCTTCGCTACCTCAAATTCGCCAATAGGTCACTTGGTCACTTGATAAATATTCAATTAAATTGCTTGTGTAACAATGAGAGGCTTCTTGAAGTGTATTCATACTTCTCCAAGTGACTTATTTCCTTAACTTTAGGGTCGACTTTTACTTTCTTTTTATAACCATTTTACCCTTTAATTAATGACTTGTAACTTCTTATTGCAATTGTTTAGGGGCTTCTTAACCATTCTTCGTGGCTTTCAACTTCATGAGGGAATATTTCCCACGTGGTGTACCACCTACCGTTGGAAATGACATGACGAGGACTATCCATCTATGAGGGTTTTGCATGCATGTGCCATTTTGTTCAACTTATTTTCCTTCAAATAGCTTCAGGCCTCATGGCCATACATTTGGTGCTTCTCAACTACTTAACCATCTTTCCAAGGATTATTGTAGACTTCTTCAAAGCATCTTCCCATGAGAGCCATGCTTAAAGATAGGCCATAAGGGGACCACTTTGGATACTTCTCCAAATACACCCGTCACTTATTCCTTCACACAAACCCATCACTTCTAGAGGCTTCTTCTGGGGTTAACATGGTTCTTCTATGGTTGTCATTAATTCTTTTAGAATTCTTCTAGAGTTGGCATCTAGGGTTGACATCAATGAGAACTAAATTTCCAACAATTTACATGAAAATCAATCCATGCCTTAAAAGAACATATATAAAAGTTTGGAAATGAGCTAACAACATAAATTTTAAGAAGCTCTTACTTAATTTTTTCCAAAGGTTTTCTCAGATATGAATTTGATTATTACAATTCTTATTAAGAACATTTAATAACCTTATTTTTACAGGCTTGAAAATCACCACTAAGTAGTTTTCTAACTAAGGATTCATTTTGTATATGTTTTGGTTGTTCATTAAGATTAGGAGTGATTGTATTAAATGTATCAAACTAAGAATGTCGAAATTACTTTCAATATAACATTTGAATTGACATTTGAGGTTTATTACAATTCTTATTAAGAACATTTAATAACCTAATTTTTACAGGCTTGAAAATCACTACTAAACAATTTTCTAACTAAGGATTCATTTTGTATATGTTTTGGTTGTTCATTAAGATTAGGAGTGATTGTATTAAATGTATCAAACTAAGAATGTCGAAATTACTTTCAATATAACAATTGAATTGACATTTGAGGTTTATTACAATTCTTATTAAGAACATTTAATAACCTAATTTTTACAGGCTTGAAAATCACCACTAAGCAGTGTTCTAACTAAGGATTCATTTTGTATATGTTTTGGTTGTTCATTAAGATTAGGAGTGATTGTATTAAATGTATCAAACTAATAATGTCGAAATTACTTTCAATATAACATTTGAATTAACATTTGAGGTTTTTTCATAAATTTTATAATGTAATAAACTTTATTGTTTTTAGATTAAATGATTCTTTATGATGCTAATCTCCTCTACTTTAGGTTGATGTGCATAGTTGAGAGAGATTATGTGGTTACTTCAAATGGTTTTTCCTTGTTCCAAAACCTCAATAAACACATATCATCAACCCACACAACTTAAACTTATTATTCCTATGGAATACTTTTTATAATTAATCTATGGTGGGTGGGCCTTTTTATAATACCATCCAATTGGAAACAAAGGGTTCCTTTAATCTATGGTGTATTTGGAATTACGGTGTATCTTGCTTCATGAATTCTTTCTCATGAGCTTGATTACTTATTTTTTTTCATTTTTCTCCATTTTTTTTTTTTTGTCTGATTCATGAATTCTGTCTCATGAACTTGATTACTTATTTTTTTCATTTTTTTTTAATATTTATTGTCTACATCCAACTCCTAGGAGACACTTTTATATGTCAAGATCATCTCTTACATAATTTGGAATTAACCTATGAGATTGTTGTTTCTCATCTCTTGTTTTTAAATACTAAAAATTTTCTTTGACTAATGGCATGGTGTAGATATATTTGTCATAATCTATTCTTAGTAATGACGGTTCTTATTCTTTATAATTCTTGGGATCATGAATTTGTTCTTCTCTTGAGATTTAATCATATTTATCTACATCTTGTATATTATTGACAATATCACTCAGTTGAAAGAGATAGAATAGGGAGATTAGTTTTCATTTTTATTATTGACAATATCACTCAGTTGAAAGAGATAGAATAGGAAGATTAGTTTTCATTTCTGTAATTTAGGTCAAGACACTCTCTTGCCGAAGGAATGACTTTCTTGTTAGTGGAAAACCGTTCCCACAACAATTGATACTAGAAAGAGTGTTGAATAACAAGCCATCCCTATGGAGTCATTCATTGTGAATGCATTTAATTATCAATGGCTCTTAAGAAAATCCTTGTATGGGGGATGTATTTTTACTTTACCATATGCCATCATTCGCAATAAGACATTTTTATTATTGTCTAATTTTTTTTTGATGAAGAGTGAAAGATATCTTCTCATGAGAATCTCCTTAGGTTTATTAATATTTGTATTAATCACTCTATTATTGATGAAGGTGTTCTATGCAGGTTATTAGATTTTACTTTCAAAGGGCATGTTAAAAAATGGTTACAATCTCTTCCTGCCGACTCTATTCACAACAGGAACGCGACTCTATTCACAACAGGAAACAATTTGGGAATTGGTTTCATAATGATTTTCATAATTTTTCCTATGATAAGTTATGTAGTGAATTTCAAGATCTATGAAAAGGGGAAGATGAATTGACTGAAGATTTTCTATCAAAATTCATGTGTATTTTTCATAAATTTCCTCTAGTTGATAAGCCTTGTCAGATTGAACTGTTTAAAAATTTCATATATATTAATTCTCTTTCTATTAAGCAATATCAATTATATAGTGTTTATGTGATATCATATATATTAATTCTCTTTCTATTAAGCAATATCAATTATATAGTGTTTATGTGATATCATATTTTGATATTGA
Organism: Picea mariana; assembly: GCA_032191745.1. NCBI lineage: Eukaryota > Viridiplantae > Streptophyta > Pinopsida > Pinales > Pinaceae > Picea > Picea mariana. The sequence continues at coordinate 37,627 of JASDQU010010864.1, read as the reverse complement.
TGATGAAGTTAGATGTGTTTCATATGAGGGTGCTAGTATTATACAATATTTTGATCTTTTAACATAAAATCTTTATACTAACAAACATGTAATATCTTGCATAAAAAGTTTTAGTTCCAATCTTTTGGAGACCCCTGTTGAAGGAAAAAACATGGAATTACTTTTTGTCAATGACGAGACAATACAATATCAAGCAGTGGTCATGATAGACTCTTGTCATTTTTCTTTATCCATAGGATTAGAGGAACAACAGAAGGAGAAGGAACCTCCACATAAAAACGCATAAGGATGTCACCCCCTTGAAAATTTGACTGTGACTTCTTAAAGTTTAGAGGAAAAATTTATCTCTTATAATCAACATCATATTTTTGAGAAAACTTCTTTTGGTTTAACTATAGAGAGTGAAGAAAAACCTCTTGGAATTACACTCATGGACCAGTCCAATGATTATTTTTCTAGAATGATTCTCCAACCTCCTTACTCTGAAGATATTTATGAGCAAGAAATTCATGTAGATAAATTTGTGAGTTCCAATATCTTAAGAAGCAAGAGGTAAAAACTATACAACTAAAGGAGTAGATGCACAATGTACTAAATGTTTTTCATCTTGCTTAGAATATTTTAAAGATTATTATGAAAATGTTGATAATGTGTTAGTGAATGATAATCTGTTCAGTAGTCCAAATCCTTCAAATGGTTATCTATCAAAAATGAGGATTTGGGAGAAAAGATCCCTTTTTAAGATTCTCCTTATAGAGAAGCTTTCTATTTTTTATTTTTGATAGCTATTATGTTTTATACCTTGATAATTTTAATGCTTCATATGTGCATATATTTATTCTTGTTCCTTCCAAAGTATTTTCATTGGGATCATATTTGAATAAGGAGCTTACTGTTAGTTATATACAATTTGGAAATGAAAAGGATGGTAGGATGGCCTTGGAGTCTTTTCAGTATCTCCCATATCAACTTTTTAGAAGGGAAAATGTTATTTCTAAAGATACTTTTCAAAGTATGTTTTTTTAAACACTTACATTGCCAGGAAATATGGAAAACCTTATTATTTTCATAATAAGTTGTCTAACTTCATTAGAGTTAATGCTATTTTTTCTATACTGATGAATCATTTCAATGGCCAATTATTTGAATACCATGATCCTTCTCAGACTCTTGATCAACTGGAACAGAAATTTCAATCTAATGAGGTACTTTGGTCTTTACCAATGATTGTGTCAAACCCTTGTTATCTTACTTATTCTTTTGAAACAAATGACATCTACGACAATAAAGCTCAAAGCTCACATCCAAGGTAAAATTCTAAAAAATTTCACTTATAAATCATATAAGATATTTTCTACTCCCATAGATTCTTTTAGGTAATTCCATATTATTAATTTTGAATGTCATGATAGAATTGGAACTTGCCTAGAGAATTATTATGAGAAAAAGTTTTAGGACAAATTTGTGGGAATCATCCTACACATGTTGAATAGAGAAGTTTATGGTTTAATTCTTTTTATCATTCTAATAATCCACTTCTGATCTTGTTGAATAGAGAAGTTTATGGTTTAATTCTTTTTATCTTTGCAATACTCTACTTTTGATCTTTGATGAACATGTGATTGTGAGATCAAAATTACTTAAATGTTGAATAGAGAAGTTTACGGTTTAATTCTTTTTATCATTCTAATACTGCATTGCTTGTTTCTCATTTTTAATGAAAATGTGATTGTGAGTTCAAAATTACTTGAATGGTTGCATGATCTCACTTAGTTTATTTTTTAAACATTATAAAAATAGGAATAATTTACTAAGTTTGTTTTTTCTTTTTAATTCTTTTTCATATTAATTTCATTGGTTTTCATTTCAATTAAATATATTTTCAATAAAACTCAGCTGTGATATAATATTGAAGTTTAAGTATGATGTATTGTCACCACATTCATGTACCAAACACACCTTTGATTATATCTTGGTGATATATGCATGATTGATATATCTTCTTGATTTGTCTTAAAAAAAAAAAAAAAATCACTTCAGAATAAGTCTTTACTCATTTATGATCGATTGAAAAGAAAAATATTTTTCTAGGACATGATATCTTGACTCCTTGGAAATAACAACTAATTGTTTCGAGTCATGTGTTTAGATCATGTATTTCCTCTCAAAGTGGCCCACATGATTATGAAAAACAATCTTGACCTTTCTTTACTCATAAGTTCATGTTTTCTTAAATTTTCCTTTTAATTCCGTGTGTGTTAGTTTAGGAACAATTAGGTCTCGATGAATTCAAGTTTGTAAATAGGAAATAAAGTTTATTTCCCCACAACTATATTTTAATCAAGTTTTAGCTTCAAGGTAGAATTTCAATAGGGATGTGATTTTTGATTTGTTCTTTTCTCATCTATAGTGCTCTTCTCTCATTGTTGTAATTCCATGTGTCTATCAAGAAAATCATTTAAGGATTTTGTCTATGAATATTAAATGTAATATTTGATATAGTTGGACATTCAGACATCGAGTACACAAATTTCCAATTAATCTAGCCAAAATAATGTCTCCAGGAAAAACTGATATAGGAAACTGGATGAGGAAATCTTGTTTCAAGAGATTTGCTAAGAATGCCAAGATTTAAAAATACAAGTTGGGCGTTTCTAAATTTCAAACAAGCTAATTTCAATCCATAAAATGTTTCCCAAAAAAATGTGTCACGGAAGTATTTCAAAATTTTATTTACTTACTAATTTCTTTGAGTCTGATCCACATCTCTCAATTTTATCATCATCCCTGTAATCTGTATTCATTTAGTATTGAAAAGGATTATTGGCATGAAATGAGTCTTATCCACATCTCTCAATTTTATCATCATCCCTGTATTCATTTCGTATTGAAAAGGATTATTGTCATGAAATTTAATGTTTTCCTTCTTTCCACCTTCAGGTATAGTTCGTGGAATTTATCAAATGAAGAAGGAAGGAATTAGTTTTGAGAACAAAGGAGTCATCCATAGAACATTACTACAATAATTTTTATGTAAGTTTCTCCTTGTATTTCACTTCTCTTGATCATTAATCGTCTTGTTCACAATTACATTGGTTAACATTTCCTTTCAAACCCTAGGATTCTAATTATCAGCTATCAATTAAAGGGATTTGGTTTTGAAATGTTTACTGCAATTAACCCTTCATAAAATATTGTGAGGCAAGTATCATTTCAGAGAAAAAAAAATGAAATAGAATTGAGATAACTCGATTGTTGAGGGTTTAATAAGATTGAGGTAATAATTGAAATATTGAATTAGGTTTCATATTTATTATTCAAGATTGCTTTATGTTTGTGTCTCAATAAAAGTTCTGGTCAAAATTAAATACCATATTCTCGTTTGCTCATTTTTGTTGATATTCTCTTTGGTATGTTACCATGCTTTATGCCTAATTTTCATTTACTTTTAATCTAGTTTTGTCTCCTTTGAATTTGTTTAGATATTTTTAACATTGTTTTTGGTTTTCGATTTGATTATTTAAATTAAAAATTTGAGTTTATTTTTTTTCATGTTTATATGGGGAAATCCTTAGAGGTTGCAAATGATCTTTGTTTTAAAATTGGGTTTTTTTATTTAAAAAAAAATGATTAGGATTATGGTGGAACACTAAGATGAATTTTAAATCTGTGACAATATTATTTAATTAGAGGAACAAGTCTATATCTATATTTTCTTTGAATCCCACTCCTCTGTTAGAATATGATGGATGTGATCGTTTTACCATAGACAATATCACTATTGTCACCCAACCATAGGCCGAAGCCACCCTCCGAGCACCTTAACCTTGACAGAGAATCACTCCGGAAGCAAACCCTAGGATATATAGCCAAACAAAGGGTAGCGCACCTTTCTCCAAGGATAGCACACCAGACAAGAGCTAATCAGATAGTCCAAACCATAACCAAGAGATAGTCCAAGCCAAAACGAAATCTTCTAGCTGCAGCAACTGCAATGACAACTCTCCTCCAGACTTGCGCACAAAACTGCCCAACTGTAGTGTGCACAAGTGTGATCTACAGTTACAGCAAGAATGAAGATTGACCTCTTGTATTTGTACTAAATCTGGCAGACTGCCAGGGCCGACTTCTCATTCTGGGTACTAATTCTTTAGTATATAATATTTCTTCTAGCCGAATTCTTCTCTTGGAGGCTAATAACCTAATACAAGTTATCCTCTTGAGCCGACTTGTTTTCTAGGGTTATTAGCCAACTCATTAAGGGTTTCGTCTTGCTTTCTAGAATATTCTTTTCTCTTCAGTTTTACATGTGGAGGTAAATACCTCCCGCAACTACCATAATATCAACACTCCCTCCTAGCTAGGGAGGTATTGAAGGTAATGGTCTTGAGAACAAACATACCATTCACCCGGTAGCATCAACATAGTCGTATATACTATCTCATGACTAGATCATGAGAAATATCATCACTATCAGTGTCATCAACTGCATCATCTCTTGAAACCATACTCCATCTGAGTAATCAGACATGATGCTTGATAATTTACTCACTCCATAGAGTGACACAATAACCATTCTTCTAATCCGGACATATGTCCTAGAATAATAATTGTCCTGGACCATTTTTCGTCTGGGAAATCTCTATCCATTGATCACCCATCTACGTGGTAATCATTTCCAACACTGTTGCTAGTATTCAAGGAAATCCAAACAATATCATTCAATAAAACACAACTGTGTCTATCCATAGTATTACTCAACTACAATCCAGTGGTACACTACCACACCAAGTAGCACACAGATACTTGATCAGTGACACATAGTCAAAAACAGTGGAACACAATCAGCCATAGTAGCATACATCTATTGTCTAGAGACATACAGTCTCCATAACAATCATCTGATATCAACCTGCACAAAAAACATTGTTATGAATTAAACTGAATCATTTGGTCCATTCTTCCACTCACATCTGTGATATATTGAAGAGCATATGCCCTCAGAAGGTCAAACATCAATGATGATCTATATGGACTATTATTCACAAGAAAGGAAGAATAAATGTCCCAATTTCTGAGCCTGGACCATTCCCCACCCTGGGCCATTCCTCTGACACTAAAAATAGTGCAACCTGGATAGAATGAGTCTGCCCTAGGGAAAGCATGTCCCTGATTGCTGAACGTGGACCATTCCCCACCCTGGGCCATTCCTCCAGCACTAAACAAAGTGAAACATGGAGATAATGAATCTTCCCTAAGGAATGACTGTTTGGACCATTTCCTAAGGAAATGACTGTCCTGCACCAACCTCCAAAACAAGCCATTCTTCAAAAATTCTCACAATTGTGAGCTTCGAAAGAACGACTGTCCGACGAGGTGAGCCATTCTTCTTGAGTAACCCTCAAGAAGAGAGACTGTCGTAGACCATTCCCCATGTTAACCACAATGGGAAATCCCTGTCTATGGTACATAAACAATCCATCGAATCATTTTCATTACAAAAATGATCATTCGATCAGAATCATTTTCTGAACTGAAAAATGCCTATCCGTCAAATATCTCAAACCACTTTTCGAACTGGAAAGGAACTGCTCATCCTCGACCATTTTTCGAATTGAAAAATGACTTTCCATAAATCAATAACACATCAGTGCTCCCTCCCAACCTGGGAGTCATCTCTTCCTTTTTCAATAAGGAAGTCGTCTCCATGTGCTCCAGATTGAGTACGCAAAATCTTTCATCTTGGATAGAAGCTTTACCAAAATGTCTTCTTATCTGCTCGTCTGTGGGGATATATATTTGGAGAACCACTTTATCCTTTCTGGACTTCATCACGGAGAATGTAATGCTTGATATCAAATGTACTTCGGTTTTTTCTAGAACACTGGTTTTCTCTGAAGGCTTCATATAGCTCTGATCAACAAAGTATATCATTGTTGGATTCCTCTTTGTTTCCCGCTAGCTCACAACATCGTGGCAAGGGTCAAATTGGAACATATCCAAGTGGTACTTCTTTGGCCATCACCTGAGCTTATGAGTAACCATTATGATACAATATATCTATTATAGAAAGTCTTCATCTTGCTTCTGCTGTGCATTGGAGGTTCTCCACCAAGTTGTCTTCTTCCATATGCATACAAGGGTCTCTTTCTGGTATACCTCAAAGCCTTGAGGTTGCTATTCATATGCTCTTTGTTCAATTTCTCTGGAGAATAGTCTTTGCATTCATTTGATGTATAACTCCAACCCATGGATATTGCGGATGATATAATGACTCATGCAGAGGTATGTCTGGTTTACTGGAACAAGTAATCATCATAGTCTTCTCTCTCCATCTGGGAGAACCTCTAGTTCTGGATATTGCAATGCTTGCATTCACATACATTGTTATTCATCACAACTTTGAGTTCCTTTGCTTGATTTCTTTTAGTGAGTTCATATCAGGCTGGCAATCTTGTGATTCTCGATACAATGACTAGTTGTTCTGGCTTCTCTTTCTTTCTTGGAATCTTCATGTTCTTCCTCATGTTTTTCTTTAGCTCTTGGGTCCATGGAGTTTCTTATAGATTCCATTCCCTAAATATTCCACTTCTTTCTTTCATCATAGGATCACGAATGTGGATGGAAAGCCAGGAATACTTTAAAGATTCTCTTCGAAGAAGACTTCTTCTAAGGTTGAACTGAACACATATTGCTTTTCATGGCTGCTACCATGGATATATACTTCATCATATTCAATGGATCATAGGATTATCTCCCTCCTAATACTTTCTTCATGTATGAATGCATGATATTCTTTATATAATCGACTCCCTCCATATAACAGAGTCCATTCTTTCATCTGCATCCTTATTGCCTTGTGCAAGGTGTCACAAGTCTTTCTCCAATTTCTTCTTGATTGCTAATTTCGGCTTATCTTGCAGCTTGTTACTTATGTAATAACTTCCACATGATTTGTTTGATGTACTTCATCCTTTCATGTGTTTTGTCTGAATTGTAGTCATAATGATATAAATCCTTATCTTGTTGTTCTTCCCTAGGTATCGTTCTTCTTGGAACATATTATCTTCTAAGAGATAGATATACAAGATATGTACAAAAACTATGCAAACAAGATATGTACAAGAACTATGAAGGATATTGTTACCTTGTCTTTAGAGGAGGAAGTCTTCTTTATCCTAATTGGTTTTCTTTGAGGGTTTCCTTTCTTCGACAACTGGTGCTTCATGTGTCTCCTTCCTTTTCTTTAGCTTGGGACAATGATTCTTGTAGTGACCATATTTTCGACAGTTGAAGCATTGTATTTTTGACATATCCTTCTTTTGATTTGGCTTCCTTTAAAACTTCCTTTTGTTCCTGAAATTCTTGAATCTTGTTGTGAAGGCTTGATCATCGTACTTCTTTTGAGGTTTCTCTTTTGCACTGATCCTTGATTCTTCTTGAGCACAACAAGTCCAAAGTTCTTCAAATGTAGGATACTCCTTTCTTGTGTTCATGCTTGCGGCAAATGCATCCCATGTCTTTGGAAGACCATTGAGTACTATGTTTACCAATTCCTTCTCTGAAATGATCTTCTCAATATCTTGTAGTTGATATCTTAACTGAGAGATTCTCACAAAGTGTGATGTTATGTTGTCATCATCATTCATCTTCATGTCACAGAGCTCATTCTTCAAACTCATTACTTGTCCAATGTTTCTGACTGAGAAGAGGTTTGTTAGGGCATCATACATCTTCTACGATGACTCAAGATGGGATATGTAGGATGGATTCCACTATGATACTCATGGAATTGATGTCACCGTCTTTAAACTTCTCCATAAATGCAAGGTTCTGTGGCTCCTTCTCTTTTCCTTCTTCAAACTCTGGTTCCACGATATTTCCTTTCACAATATCCAACACTTTATTCTTGGAAAGGATGAGGTCAATCCTTGTCTTCCACGCTCTGAAGTTAGAAGCTCCATCTAACTTTTTTTCTGACTTCATAGAGTAAGTCATGGCTGCTTTGATTTGGTCAACCCTAGATTTGACCAAAAATTCAAACTTGACGTATTGGATTGTTGAGAGTACCAGGAGATGCGCTAGGCTGAGGTGCACTCTTTTATCTAGAAATTAGGTCAATCCCTTCACTTAAGGTGCCTCACCGAGAGGATTAGGGTTTCTGCAATTGCACCTCCTAGTAACCCTAGCGACAGTTCTTTGGTGACTGCTCCTACTAGAAACCCTAGCGACAGTTCTTCACGAGCTCAATATCCTTAGGTCTATGCTCCCTTCCAGTGGTTAGACTGAATGAAGGAGGTGTGGGCCCATAACCTGTTAGAATATGATGGATGTGCTCATTTTACCATAGACAATATCACTATTATCACCCAACCATAGGCTGAAGCCACCCTCCCAGCACCTTAACCTTGACAGATAATCACTCCGGAAGCAAACCCTAGGCTAGATAGACAAACAAAGGGTAGTGCACCTTTCTCCAAGGATAACGCACCAAACAAGAGCTGATAAGATATTCCAAACCATAACCAAGAGATAGTCCAAGCCAAAACGAAATCTGCTAGCTGCAGCAACTGTAACGAAAGCTCTCCTCCAGACTTGTGCACAAAACTGCCTGCAGTGCTCTGCAGTTCTGAGAATGTTGGCCAGAATGAAGACTGGCCTCTTGTATTTATACTAAATCTGGGAGACTGCCAGGGCCGACTTCTCATTCTGGGTACTAATTCTTTAGTATATAATATTTCTTCTAGCCGACTTCTTCTCTTGGAGGATAATAACCTAATACAAGTTATCCTCTTGAGCCGACTTGTCTTCTAGGGTTATTAGCCAACTCGTTAGGGTTTCTTCTTTCTTTCCGGAACATTCTATTCTCTTCAGGTTTACACGTGGAGGTAAATACCTCCTGCAGCTACCATAATATCAACACCCTCATCCCACTACATTAAAGAAATCTTCTACATAGATAGATTAAGGGAAACTTTTGGGGTCAAAATTTTAAAAGTATGACATATATTCTTCAAAATAAATTAATCTCTTATACCACCTCGCTTCCTTCTATACAATTCTTTACAAATTAAATCTAAAGGGTGAAATTAATAAATAAAAGGGAGTTAAAATCATTGCAAAGTGCGGGAAGTACAAGTAAAGTTGTGGGGGCTATGGACGCTCATTGGAAGAGCCATTCTTGTATGGTAATGAGACATCTTCATTGGGGCTATGGATGCACGAGGGTAGTGAATCAATGTCGAGAAAAAGATATAGGTTTTGATATAGATGTCTTCTTATCATAAAAATCTAGAGTTGTACCTTTTTTGTATTCAATAGTATGAGGATAGTAAAAATTAATTTGTCCCTATCATGGAATCACTATTTAAAGATAGAGTAGATATTAACTACTTGGAATTTTGAATTCTTTTTATGTGGGACCCTTATGATCTTATACAATGTTTAAGAATCTAGTGAAACCTATCATCATGTTTTTAATAAAATTAAATCCTATTATAAAGATAATTGCTTCGCCGAATGCATCACCATTTCTTGAGGCCTCAATAACCCCCCTTTATTTTTGACAAAAGTAAAGGGTCCCCCATTTGAATTTTGGAAAAATTTCTTTCATTTGAATTTGATTTTGTCTTGTTTGATATGAAAGGATGATTTGATGGTTCCCTTAATGATTTTGTTTGATTTTCTTCTCTTCTTATTTTTGATTCTTTGGATTATATTTCATGTGATGAGGATTTGGTGATACAATATTTCCAGAAAAAAAAACATTAGAAAAATACCACCCATGCGTCTAGCTTAATGACTATGATTTCAGCGATGGGATTATTACATCACATAAACATGTTTCGTTGTATTTTGCTGGCATAAGTAATGATTGCGCCATGTGAGTCTTTTCTTCTTTCTCGTCATTCAACAGTATTTAAATTCTCATATGGACCTATTCAAAGTGATCTCATACCTTTAATTGCTTAATTTTGGATTATTATGATGATTCATTGGTTTGTCAAGGTTTGGTCTTTGGTGCATTAGTGAGTTAATTTAACGTCTTGGTAGATTGAGATAATTCAATTAAAAGTAAAATTTTAATAATTTCAATTCATACCTTGAAGGAATATATGTTAATCACCGTAAGCCAGCTAACATTTTCTAGGTTTGAATAAACCATCATTTTTATGAGCCTCAAATATTTATTACAAAATCATGTAATTTTCACAATTTTGAACCAGTAGACAAGTTGATATAATTCAATAAAGGATTATTTACATGCAAGTCAATCCACACCTTAAAAGAACATATGTAAAAGTTTGAAATAAGTTAGCAAGGTTTTGATTTGAGCAAAACATCAAATTTTACTAATTTTTTACATAATTTTTTCCAAAGTTTTTCTCATAAATGAATTTGATTATTACAATGCTTATTAAGAACATTTAATAACCTAATTTTTACATTCTTGAAATCACCACTAAGAAGTTTTATAACTAAAGATTTATTTTGTATATGTTTTGGTTGGTCATTAAGATTAGGGTGGATTGTATCAAATGTATCAAACTAAGAATGTTGAACTTACTTTTAACATAACATTTGAATTGACATTTGAGGTTTTTTATAAATCTTGTAATCAAATAAACTTCATTGTTTTTCGTATAATTGATTCTTTATGATGCTAATACTCTCTCCTTTAGGTTGCTGCCCATAGTTGAGGGCACTTGGTGGTTACTTAAAATGCTTTTTCCTTGCTCCCAAACCTCAATAAACACATATCATCAACCCACGCAACTTAAACTTATTATGCCTAAGGAAGAATTTAAGTAAGAATTGGCGAGGATTGTTTTAAAATGTATCATTGACAAAGCTCCAGTTAGGTAATTCTTTGTTAACCTTTGGTTTTTTGAAGTTATAATAGTTTGATTAACTGATGCTTGATTTTTTTTTCTTTTTGAGATTACTTGGTTCATGTTGTGTGTTGTTAAAATACAAATTTTACATTGGATGTAAGAATTAAACCCTCCACATAGACAAAATGGCAAGAGTATAATCTAATCATTTATATCTGCGACTTACGAATATTTTTATGGTTTTGGTAGGTCGACATTGCATAAACAAAACCCTAATTTTCCACTGATTGGTTTTGGAAACGAAGCCACAAATCTCAATGTCACCATATCACGGGAGGTGTCCACCATGCCACGAAGTACATTACAAAGATCGCAAGTGCGATTTTACCACACCATCACTATGGAAAAACATGGAGGAGGATACAGTCCACCGGATTTCCATGCCACCAGACCGCCGGGATACAAAAGGGGTAAATGATATAAGGAGCATCACAAGATAGATCACATCTCGTGATCATTGAAGAGGCTCTGCCTTGAATTTGATCTAGAAAGATCATATGGATCTATAGCTTCCAATTTGAAGTGATTGTAGATCCTACCATATTTTCGCGCCACCGCTTTGTTTCCCCACCAGTGCACCGGCCCATCGAGCCATTGGATTACCACTCCACTGGACCACTGGGATGCAAGAAAATAATTTCATGCAATTATTTTGCACAATTTAGGTTTTTCAGCACATATGTCAGTGTAAAAGGAGACACAGTAAATTTTTTCGAACAAATTGTAAACTGCAGGATTCCACCCTCGACGTTTAAGTTATAAGTGTCTAATGAGATATAAAACTTGCTGGTGAACACAAATATTGTGGAGAATGAAGACCATATGAAAACAAAGATTCAAATGCCATAAGACAAAACCACAAGATTGCCACGAATATTATCGCTATGGCTTCATCAAAATGTTTTCTCTGCATACATGTAGATGGTTTTTTAGTAATTAATGAAGATACCATCAGTTTGAGGTGAATAGGGGGCACACTATCTCTGTATGAGATCCCACGAGTTTAGAGAGATGTGTCACGAATTCATAGAATTACTTTCACTTAATTCCACGAATTCATATTTTATTTTTCTTATTTAAATCTATTCTGTTTTAAATTTTTTTTTTTTGGCTTTGAGGTCGTTGTGAAATTCCACGAACTTGAAGAGTTCCTATCACAAACAGAAAAGGTATAGCTTCACCTTTGAATATGAGAATATCACACAATGGATCAAGGAATAAAATCCTTATAAGAACAAGAGCATATGGGTTTATAGAGATGAGATCATGAGATTACACGCTCGAATCTACGACATTTTCAGGATCTGGTACCAGTTTGTAGTGAAGGATGGCATGAGAGGATTATGAAAGGACCCAGAATCACTTAATGTGAGAGGGCGCTCCAGGAGGGTTGGACATGACGGGAGGAATTGAGATGTGACTAGGTGGATTTCTCTTACCAGGAAATTCTTAGTTTTTCTTTGAATAGGGAATCAGTGGAAGAGGATATTTATGCATTAAGTATTCTCTTAGAGGTTTATGAAATATATTTAGTAAAGTGTTATTTTTGTCATTTTAATAAAAAAATTATAAACCCTAGTCCTATTAGCAATTTTCCAAGAACAAAGTAAAGTTGGTGAACATTACATTTTTGTTAATTTTTACAAATTTCTATGCTCTTCAGTGATGTGAATTATTTCCATAACTCATATGTATCAAATGATGAATACATCATTTATTAAGATTATTTCTATGATTAATCTATGGTGTATTTGAACTTATGGTGTATCTTTTTTCATGAATTATTTCTCATGAGCTTAATTACTTATTTTTTTCATTTTTATCTGATATCTATTATCACACAAAAAGATAAACTTTTATATGTTAATATTATCTCTTACTAACCTATGAGACTCATCTCTTTATTTTCAAATACTAAAATTTTTCTTTGACTAATGGCTTGGTGTAGATATAGTTGTCATAATCTATTCTTAGTAACGATGATTACTATGATTTATAACTCTTGGGATCATGAATTTCTTCCACTCTTGTGATTTAATCATACTTATCTACATCTTTTATATTATTAATAGTATTTCTATTGAAGGAGATAGGATAGGAAGATTAGTTTTCATTTGTGTAATTTAGGTCAAGACACTTTATATTTCAGATCCAAGATGATCGAGTCTTCTCTCTAAGGAGAGAATTTTTTTTAGTGGTAAATCGAGCCCACATATGTTGGAAAATACCAAATTAAAACGAGTCTAATTGGGGATTGTGATCGGGAAGTTATCCCTTATTGCAAGAGAGAATTTTCTAGCTTGTCAACACAACCCTTGGTACAACTTTCATAGGTATTTGTGATGTATGATGGCTAAGGAATGTGGTATTTACAATGCACTCCTTTCTAGTTATATTAATACCACTCATAATTATTAGTTTCACTTCTTAAAGGACTTCAAATGATTACATTCCTTTGATCATGTATATATCAAATGGTTTATATAATTTGGATGAACATATGCCATTATAATAAGTTGTTTTGTATCTTGGTAACTTTGCAAGGTTGGCATGGTTCAATTTTTAATAGTGGGAAATATTTTTTGGACTTTGTGGGGATTTTCTAGGTGCTATGGACAATGGTGTTGACCCTGCTAGTTTGATGAGCCATCATTATAATCTTTTTCATGCAACAATCATACCTTGATTGATATCTCACATCCTATGATTTGGCTAATTTCCTTGGGATTTGTTGAGTTGTAGTTTGAAGGTTGTGTAAGCCACATGGAAAAATTTGGGACTTGTATTAACCCTTTGTTAATAGATCATACCCATGCATTTAATATAGCATGTTGGAAATGGGTTGATTGATGTTCATAATACTCCTCACCATCTACGGTTATGGTTGGTCTGAGAATTTTCAAGTAGATTGAGAAACAC